>JAMPIV010020308.1:0-196116 GCA_024509875.1 Oreohelix idahoensis
GGGGGGGTTGGGGGGGGTTGTGGGTGGATGGGGGGAATTTTTTGGGGTTGTGGGGTGTGGGTGTTGTGTGTTGGAGGGGTTTGGGATTGTAAGGGGGGGTGTATTGGGGGATTTTAGTTTGGGGGGTGTATGGGGTGGGTTGCAGTTTTTGGTGTCCCAGTGTGAGTAGTTGGAGTAACAATGACTGACCTCGACGAAGTTATATTTCCGTCCTATCCTTCCCCTCTCTCCCGACCACCACCACCTCTACAGATTCTCTCTCGGCTGTCGCATACTCATGCCCGTACAGTCCGTTGACCGCAGCACACAAAAGTTGGGTGTTGTTATTAAAGTAATACGGTGCCGTTTTAAATGAATCAAAAAAGAAAAAAAACTTGATATACACGCTCGTTTCAAGACTTTTGGACAAACGAATATGGATTCGTACAACAAAAGGATCGTGCTGTTTGTGCTTTATGTTATGAAATTGTCTTGTGCCGTACGTCAAGTGTACAAAGACACTATCAAAGCAAACATCAGTCCATGTTTAAAAACTCTGAGGAGAAAAGTGAAGCCATAAAAATGGCTGTTTCTGGCTACAAAAAAACAAAGTAGTATTTTTAGTCAAGTAATTGGAACCAAAAATAAAGCTACCGAATGTAGTTACAAAATTGCACAGTGTGTGGCTTCGAAGGGCAAACCTGTCACAGATGGAGAATACATCAAGGAAACATTTTTGAGCAGTGCTGAAATTTAGTTTAGTGATTTACCAAATAAAGAAACAATACTGTCTCGGATTCGAGAAATACCGGCTTCTGTGAGATCAATCGAGAGGCGCATAACTGATATGGCTGAAAATGTAACGGTAAAACAAACAACCGGGTTACAACAAGCTGTTGTATTTAGTGTCGCTCTTGACGAAAGTGTCGATGTGAATGACGTGGCGCGCCTAGCTATAGTTGCGCGATATTGTGACAATACCGTATTTATGAAGAACTGTGCTGCTTGATACCTTTTGATGGTACAGCCAAGGGAGAAGACTTTATAACTGCATTTGTAAGCTATTTTGAAAATCAGAACATTAACATGAATAAAATATTCTGTGTTACAACTGATGCCGCCCCTAAATTTGTCGGAAAGAGCAAAGAATTTGTTAAACTTCTTGAGGATCGTATTGGACGTCAAGTATTGAGCTTGCATTGCATTATACACCAGAAGAGTTTGTGTGCAAAGATTTCGTCACTATCCTTGAACTCTGTAATGGAAACTGTTGTCAAGATAGTTAACTTCATAGTTTCTCGCTCTTCATTGACCCACAGGCAATTCAAGTCTCTGCTACAAGAAATGGAGAGCGCATATGCGGACCTCTCGCTGTACAGCAATGTTCGTTGGCTTAGTCGAGGTAATGTTTTGAACAGATTTGTATCATGTCTAGAAGCAATCAAGGTGTTTCTTGATGAAAAGGAACAACATTTCCCGGAATTGAATGACGAGGACTGACTGTGCAAGCTGATGTTTCTGGCTGACATAACTACAAATCTGAATGAATTAAACTTGCGTTTAAAAGGGCAGGGTCAAACAATACTTGATCTTTTTGAGCACTGGAAAGGATTTGCGTCAAAATTAGACATATTTTGCAGAGATATTACCACTAACACATACAAGTACTTTCCAAACGTAAAGGCTCATTCAAATCGATTTACTGTCAACAGAGATGAGCTTCAGAAGTACGTTGAAGCGCTCAAAGGAGAGTTTGCTAAACGAGGTCAAGACTTCAAAATTCACGGGCCCATGTTTTCTTACCTCATCAAGCCCGACTTAATTGATCATACTAACATCCCATTTGACCTATCTCTTTTCGAGTGGATGGATGTTGACAATTTTGAAATGCAACACATCGAATTCAAGGCATCAGAGTTATGGACGATAAAATTTGTAGAATTGCGAAAAACTCTTGAAGGTAGCTGCTTGGAAAAGTCAGCTGCCATCCTCAACTGCTGGACATCCCTGCCTCAAGCGTTCACCTGTTTGAAGAAAGTTGCATTTGCTCTACTTTCGGCTTTTGGGTCAACTTATACATGAGAACAAATTTGTCACACATGAAAGCTGTTTTAAGTCCACAGAGAAGTCGCCTAACACTTGTGCATTCAGAAGCCTGTGTGAAGCTGAAATTGACAAAATACACACCTGATATTGAACAATTAACCAAGGAGAAGCAAGGACACGGGTCCCATTAATTGATTAATGACTCAGATCAATAATAATCAATGATTACTCATATTAAAATTTTAATAACGTGTTTTATGTTTGGTTTATTTAATTGTTTGTTTGTTTGTTTGTTTGTTTGTTTGTTTGTTTGTTTGTTCACATAAACGCAAAAGTGGTAATTTTATTAGCCCTTTTTACAATAATTGCACATGAGATGTGATGCCACTTTCCCGTATCAGCAGTTTTTCATAATATTTGGAATTTAAAACCATATTTATCCTAATTATAACCCATCAGAGGTTAAATGGGATATTTTAAAAGAAAAACCAAAAAAACAGGAAGTGAACACTTTATTACAGGTCATTGCTGCTGCAGCTGTTAATTCATGTCAGATGAGCGATAAACTTTGGAGAGAATCTTCTCATACTCTTGATTGCAGATACGCCTTCTGTTCTTTCAGGAGAACACTATTATCAATCGTCAGTCATTTATATTAACTCTTTAAATCGATGGCGTCAAACTCGCGGCCCGATACACTCTTCAATACCACCCGCTGCCTTAACCACGCAGTTGCAATTTGCCACTGTTCTGTGTCTGCAAAGCAGTATGACTCGGAACATATTCTGGTAAATTATGAGTTATGACTTATGCTTGTTTTTTTTTCATACTCTGCAAACTAGAAAGCAGCTGTGGAGCCTTAAGTTGGCAACATTCTACCCAACAGAATTATAGAACTCTACCACTGTTGGCCCTGATATATCGTCATATGTATTTTATATTGCCTCGTTTGTTTATTACAAATGACTAGTATGTTATAAATATACCTGTGTCTGTTTATATATAGTAATATATATATATATATATATATATATATATATATATATATATATATATATATATATATATATATATATATATATATATATATATATATATATATACACTCGTATGTGTGTGTGTGTGTGTGTGTGTGTGTGTGTGTGACGCAACTATTTTGAATGTTTAGAGTACAGCCCTTTCCTTTCAACATCTAATGTCTCTTTGTGGCCCCATGTAAGAACTGAGTTCTTCAAACTGCCCCTGATTCTAACTGCTCAGTTAGTCCTGTCATCAAGTGCTGCTACTAACTGTTTGTAAATCCCTGTTCTAGTCACTCATGAGAGTTCTACCACTAAAGTTACTGTTATATCAAAGTATTGATTTCACGAGAATCACTGCTCTAAGTCTTCCTGGAAATGTCAGTGCACACGTACTGTTCTTTTCAAAGTACTGACTGCTTGAAAAACACTGCCCAAAGTGAAAAACACTGCCCAAAGTTCTTTATAGCAATCTGTAATAAACGGGAATGTTCCTGTTCTTGAAAAATTTAGATACTACAATGGTTCTCGTCTTGTCATCAAATTGGCATCTGCAGATTGAAAACTGTGATGCCACGTTTCCTTCAACTTTATTAAGTTGAAAACAGCTCTCTTAATGTCTGCACAACGCTTCTACTAAAATGTTCTTCTGCTTAATGGTCAGCATTAACACACAGCGTTAAGATGAGATTAGTGGAAGCTCTTAGTAAAATTACTTGACGAATTGTAAGTTTGGTTGCATTTTAATCTCGTGTCGTCACCTCTTATTAGAACTTAAATTACTTGTTACCTCGTTATGCTGAAGACTTCTCACCGAAGATGTAAGTGGCTGGAGACCTGCCTTAGTTGATGATGAACTCTGACACTGTAGTGACTACCAAGATCAAAGACTGAAACTACCACAAGAGAATAAGTGCCATCGTCATGACATACGGTAGAAAAAGCACAACATAAGGATTTCCCATAATATTTTTGGCAGGTTATATTTTCCTCACATAATTTCTGCAAGACTTGTAGAAGCTCTGTATAGCATGAATCAGAGAGTGCATGGATTTCCGATTCACCCCTTGCCGAAAAAACAGTGGCATTGAAATCTCAGAGCATGATTTCATCCAGGGACCACTGTCAAACGACCTCTGCTTTTCCAGCCCATCTATGAAACAAAGGTTGATGGTTTCTCTTCCTTTAGTTTTACAACCATAATGCGCTCGAGACAAAGTTCCCTTTTCACTAGCTTTCTGAGTGTGGCCACAATTAGCAACCCACGTCTTGAGCTACTTCGGTTTGCACTGTATAGAATCCGCATGACTCCTTGTCTCTTTTTCTTTGTTTCGGTAATAGCCAGGTAATAGCACGAAAATTAGTATTTACATGCCTTCTTCTTGCAGGTGTTATTAGGCTGTCTGTGAGAAAGTGTCATAGCTCACAATTTGTAAAATTTTGCTGAATGAGCAAATGCTGACTTTAACGCGTATGCTGACCCTTTTCACAATCCAGTTAATCAACCTAACTGTACCTTTATGAATATCCTTATGAACAGATGTCCGATGTTTATAGTAGTACACTAAATTCGGTTCACTATAAATGTAAAGAGGTCACTGAAAGGTGACATAACTGCTCAATTTCCAGTTCTCACGCAGCACAGAGTGCGTTGTGTTTATAATTGTGATTAATTTCATTTTCCTAGAAAAGTAAGAAACGCCAATTAAAAGTGCCATCCTTTCTCTTTGTATTTAGAACTACTGCGTACATAATTGTATAATGCGTCCAGATGTCATCTCTTATAAAAATACCCTGAAGCTTTGAGAACCACGGCATAAAGTTCTAAATAACCACAAGACCAGAAGATTGTTTTGTTAATGTTAAGAAGCATTTATTGGGAACTAAAAAAATTACCGCTCTTGGTGCAAACTAAGTGCACGTCATGCCTGTCATGTACAGTGACCTTTCAATCATCCTTAAGTGCTGTTATTCATGTTTTATGTGACAACATGAGAAATGAAACGGTGCAAGTTTTAACTTGTCGTTATTAGAATATGTAAATTTTTAAAAATTTTACCAATGCATTAAGAAGCAATACTGGCCATGTCGACGGCGTACCGCTGTCCCAGTCAGGTATCCATTGACAGTTGGGTAAACTGGTTCGTGACGCCACCAGGTTTCAATCCGGGAACACGGTAAACAAGCCGCGAGAAGAAAGCGTGTGTAACCGTGTCTCCAACCGGACGCTTAAGGACAGTCTTTATTTGAGTCCTATACAATCCAGTCTGCAGTTTTTAATAGTTAACTGACGTAAACGAGTACACATAAGGCATGCTTAAAGTAACGCTACAAGACACACAGTACACATATGGCGAATTAGTCTGAGGGTTTAGAGGTGATGTCCTGATTTATGCTAATTTGATTTATTTTTCAATGCTTTTATTCCCACCGTAACAACTGGTGAGCAACCCAGTAATGGCAACATGTTTTTAAGTCAGGTTTTGACGCTGTTAAGTCATATTTTGAGTAAGAGTTAAGTGTTAAGGATTTTTATGTACGGGGGCTGATTTTTGCTAGTAAGCACGTTTAAAGTCAAGAGATATATTTTTTATGCGGGTATTTTGCCCATGATAATTTTGGAACATAGCTCATCTGTGTCTGTGTTAGATTTTTTTAAAAATAATAAAAATAAAGAAACTGGAACTCCGCCTGGTTGGTTGTTCATCCATCACGGGTGATGAAGACCACTCTGTTCATCCAATTATTTAAGTGGCCTGAGCCGCCTGTGTGTAGGTCTGCGACTACGACTGCCAGCGTACCCACGCCTGCCGCTTCGCCGCTTGCCCATCGCCACAGGACTTGTTGTGAGTGGATGGATGAATGGATGAAAGAGTGACTTGCGCGGTGATTTGGATTAAAGTGAGGAAGAGTTGCGCAATTCGTCGACCTCACTCTCTCGCCTGGGTCCATCTCAATCCAGTGGCAAGAGAAGTCAAGACGACTGGAGATGAAGTCAGGTGCAGTGGATGACCAGGGCTTTCTACGTGCCTCGCCGTGCTCCTTACGCTCCACAGCGCGTTGCTGGTAATCGCCGTCATGCCCGTTGAACCAACAGGTGGTTTTTTCCGCGCAGTCTATCGAATCCAGTCTTCGCATGCATGGGTAGGCAGACCCTAACTCACCGAAGGTTTATAACCATTCGGCTACCCTCCGCCTATGCCGGTCCCAAGCCCTGATGAAAAATGAGGAGGGCGGCCTGCATGGAGGCCGTAAGGAGGCAGCCCCTCCACCATGCAAAGGCACAACAGGCCAATCACCTGTTTGCTTTAAACTATGATTACGAGTAATATAAGAGAGAAAACCGGACTGATTCTAAAGGCGACGAACTGGAACGGACTGTGGACTATGACTTATGGAACTTGGAACACAAGAAGAATATATGGGAAAGAAGAGGAGCTGGTGGAAGAGATGAGGAAAGCAAAACTAGAAATCCTGGCTATTACCGAAACAAAGAAAAAGGGACAAGGAGTCATGGATCTCGATGGCAACACGCTGCTATACAGTGGTGTACCCACATCTGAAAGAGCTAAAGGGGGCGTGGGTTGCATTGTGGCCAAAAACCAGAAAGATAGTATCAAGGGATGGAACTTTGTCTCGGAGCGCATTATGGTTGTAAAACTAAAGGAAGGAGAAACCATAGTCAACCTGGTCATAGTGTATGGGCCAAATGAGGATTAGAGAGCAGAGGTCAAGGAGGAATTCTTCGAGCTGCTTCAAAGGACAGTGGATGACTGCCTAGATGAAATTATCATGCTCGGAGATTTCAATGCCAGAGTTGGAAATGACCATGCTAGATGGGGTGGAGTTATCGGAAGATATGGAAAAGGTACTCTCAATGACAATGGAAAGCGACTCCTCAGATTCTACAGTGAGCAGAATCTGATCATTACCAACACAAAGTTCCCCCATAAGCGCATACATGCATACACTAGGTGTGAACCAACAAAGAATGAGAAGTCAGTGATCGACTATGCCATTGTTAGGAGGAGCTCATTCAAATATGTCGGGATGCTAGAGTCTGGAGGGGGCCAGAGATTGGAAGGGATCATTACCTGCTTACAATCAAAAGAACAACTGAAAGAGTTGCTCAGCCTAGGAACTGCCCAGCATCACGCAAGAAACCAAGTAAACGAACGGAAGAAATGAGCATTAAGACCTACAAGCGGAGAGAGCCAGAAATTAAGACCAGATATCAGGGGCTTATTGCTACAGCGGTGAGAAACACAGAACAACAACCTGATGACTTGGAAACCCTGTGGCTTAAATTCAAGGACATCATAAAGACAGCTGCTGCAGAAGCATGTGGTGAAGTCCGATTTGGGAACAAGAGAAAGAGGACACCTTGGTGGACAGAGGAAGTCAAAGAGAAAATAAGAGAGAAGAAAATGGCATGGAAACAATACTTAGGAGCTAAAAACACAGCAGGACAAATAGAGAAATATAGAGAATATGTGATACTCAGAACAGAAGCAAAGAACAAGGTGCTAGCGGAAAAACAGAAGTCCTGGGAAGAATTTGGAGAAAGCTAGAAAAAGATACGCAAGAAAACCAGAAATTGTTCTATAAGACCCTAAAGAACACGAGGAAAGAAAAACAATGCCCTCTCACATTTATAAAGGACAAGCAAGGCAAATTGCTTACTGCCCCGAAGGAAGTAATGGAAAGATGGAAAGAATATTTCTCAGAACTCCTTGATGGTGAGCAAGGTCAAGCATCAGAAATGACAACCACTAGCACAGAAGAGAAAACCAATGATGGTGAAGATGACATAAAGATGGAAGAACTGAAGGCAGCAATGGAGAAAATCAAGATGGGCAAAGCAGCATGGCATGATGGTATAACAACAGAAATGGTTAAGTACATGGGAGCATCAGGCGACCTACTACTCTTAAGGGTCCTACAGGCAGCATGGTGCAACAAGACCATACCAAAGGATTGGAAGATTGCCATCAGAACACCAATTTTCAAAAAGGGTGACAATCGACAATGTGGAAACCATAGAGGCATATCCCTTCTCAGTGTCCCTGGTAAAATCTACTCTAGAATCCTAAAGCAGAGACTCCGACGCCTAGCTGAGCCACAATTGGATGAGGTCCAGTGCGGATTCCGATTAAACCGAAGTACTCAAGACCTAATCTTCACACTCAGACAGCTGAGTGAAAAGGCCCTTGATTATAAGAGTGAGATCCATCTTTGTTTCATAAATCTGGAAAAGGCGTTTGACACGGTCCCCTGGAGCAAACTTTGGAACTGTTTGGCAAGGAAGAACATTCCAGCACCTCTGATTCATGCGATACAGAGCTTCTACAAGTCTTGCAGGAATTATATGAGGACAGCAAACCATAAGTCAGAAGAGTTCAGGACCACCACTGGTGTAAGACAAGGTGATATCCTGTCACCTTATCTTTTCATACTCCTCATGGACGATGTTATCAAGTCATGTAAGGAGAGAACAAGAAAGTATTCAGTGTGGTACTGGAAGATGAGACAGGTATGTATTTCAGAGCTGGCATTTGCTGATGATATTGCCCTGATTGCTAAATCAGAGGCACATCTCCAATCCAACCTGCAAGTCTGGAAGGAAGAGCTGGAGAAGAAAGGAATGGTCATAAGTAGCTCTAAAACAAAATCCATGGTGATATCACGAGAAGAACAAAGACATCTGATTAAACTGGGAGAACAGGTCCTGGAGCAGGTCGACCACTTTAAACATCTCGGAGCTGTTATAGACCGTAAGTGAGGCATCAAAGAAGAGTTGGCAACTCGAAAAGCAGCAGCTGGGAGACTGTTTCAGGCCACAAATCGAGGATTCCTCAGCAACAGAGAGGTTGGTAAAAAAACCAAGATGGCTGTATACCGCTCCACCTATGTCCCAGTCTTGACATATGGATGCGAGTCATGGGCAATGAATACAACCCACAAAAGCCAGATCCAAACCTCAGAAATGAGGTATCTGAGGAAGGTGGTTGAAGTAACAAGAGACATGGTCCGCAACCAGACGATACGTCAAGGCCTAAAATCCCACCCATTGCAGACCCAAGTAGAACAGTCCCAACTACGAAGGTTTGGCCATGACTGCAGAATGGGAGAAGATCGTCTACCACGACAAGCATGGGAAACAAAGAGCCAGGGATCCAGACCCCCCAGGACGACCCAGAGTCCGCTGGGAGGACAACATTAGACAATCTTTGAAGGACCGAGGACTAGAATGGAACCAGGCCAGGAGGAAGACAGCCGATAGGATAGTCTGGCGCTCTCTCTTCCAAACCTCTACACCTCACGGTAGAAGGGGAACGTCTAAGTAAGTAAGTAAGAAACTGTTCGAATGTTCTATGAAGTAGTTTGGGGGGAGAGACGGATGAGCTGAGCTCAGGTGTTTGGCAGTGAGTTCGCGCATGAGCGACTTCACTGAGTGGTACTGAGAGACTGTAATCTCGGTCATTAAGTAACTGGTAGAGCTTCAAGACAGGATGGTCTTGCTAGTGCGTCCAGTGTGTTTTTGTGAAGGGGAGAATTTGATAGATATTGAAGATATTTTTGAGGCCATGTATTGTACCGGCCACCATTATTAATCATATTTCCTATGATGGATTTCCCCTGTTATTAATTTATATATAGTGAGTTGCTGTGTAAGCAACCAGCAGGAATTTTGATACGATTCATATTCTAGAAGCCATGGATTATACCGGCCACCATCATCATCATTTATAAGGATATTAATGTAAACCTTTTTATCCTGATGGATTTTTGCTGTGATTACAATGTACTGTGAGTTGCTGGGTGATCCGATATATATCCCCATGGATTATGTACTCAGTTATCTATGGATTTATTTACCTGATGCCTTATGATTTGCTGTGAACTGTTATCTATGATGTCCACGTTACTGTGTCGTTAATAAACTGTGTATGAGCTGGAAACGAACTCGTCTTACCCGTCAGTGGATTTTACAACCTGTGTTATTGTGGTGTGGGTGATAACAGAATTCGACACACTTAAAGAACTCACGACATTCGCTTATTACATGTATATTACAAGTTGTCGGCAACCTGTAAGCCCGACCATACTGACTTCGTCCTTGTCAGTGAGACTACCCCACAACACCCACCACCAACAAACATTCTACACTTGCACATACAGAAGTGACAGCCTATATATATATATATATATATATATATATATATATATATATATATATATATATATATATATATGTAAAACACAGTAACATAAGTGATAATGGAAAAGATCAATTTACATACCCTTGCCAAAAAAGGGCAACCTGAAACTGTGCACAAACTACAGAACTATAGCTCTTATAAGCCTTGCCAGCAAAATACTATTACAAATCATAATGAAAAGGATGCAACAAAAGCTAGAAACAGAAATAAACGAAGTACAGGCGGGTTTTCGACCAGGTAGAGGCACTAGAGATCATATATTCAACATGAGGATCATCATAGAAAAGTGTAGAGAATTCAACGTTGACCTACATACTGGTTTCATTGATTACACCAAAGCTTTCGATTGTGTACACCATCAGCAGTTATGGGCTATTATGAAAAATATGGGATTTCCAAACCACCTTATACAACTCATCGCACTGCTGTACCAAGAACACCAGGCTGCCGTAAGAATAGAGGGGAAAACATCAGAATGGTTTGAAGTACAGAAAGGAGTAAGACAAGGCTGTACCCTTTAACCTTACCTGTTTAACATTTATGCCGAGAATATCATGAGAAACGTAAGAGATGACCAAGAACACACAGAGTTTGACTCATTTAACATCGGCGGGTACCAGATCCCGGAAATCAGATATGCTGACGACACAGTCCTCCTATCGACCAACCCAGAAGGACTTGAACAATTAATTGTGTCCACCAAAAAATAAAGCGAGGCCCAGAATCTATACCTAAACACCAAGAAGACCAAAGTATTGACAACAGACAAAGTAAAGACCAAACCAGAAATTGAAATTGATAACGAAGAACTGGAAAGTGTTAATGAATTCGAATACTTAGGATCAATCATCAACAGCTCTGGCGACTGTGCAGTAGAAATTAAAAGAAGACTTGCAATTGCTTCACATAAACTAATACAGATGAAAAACCTATGGCAAGGCACAAGCAAAGAAACAAAGTTACAACTGATCAGAGCATGTATATTCCCAGTAGCAACATACGGCTGCGAGACTTGGACACTCAATAAAACAGTTGCAAAAAAGATTACATCATTCGAAATGAAATGCTACAGAAGGATGTTGAGAATACCCTGGACAGAAAAAAAAGACCAACAGAGAAGTACTGCACTCACTAAACGTACAGGAACATTGGCTCCTAAATCATCATCATCTCAACCCATAACCCGTCATGGGTCATAGGGGTGCCATGGTGGAAGCATCAGCAGACAGGGTCCTCCACTGCTCTCTATTCTCAGCAATACGTACAAGTGTGGAGAAACCGTGTCCTGCCCATTCTTTGATGTTATCAGCCCAGGATTTTCTTTGCCTTCCTCTTCTCCGTTTACCTTCGACTGTTCCCTGGAGGATCGTTATCGAAAGGGAGTCATGACGAGTTACATGCCCAAACCAGGCAAGTTTTCGACGTTTCACTATTGACAAAAGTGGTTCTTGGTGGCCTGCATAGGTGTTTATCTTCTCTCTAACATAGACATTTGTTTTGTGCTCTTTATAGCAAATGCGCAAAATTCTTCTATACCATTTATGCTCGAAAGCCTGAATCCTTCGCTCCGTATCTGCAGTGAGTGTCCAGCCCTCACACCCATACAAGAGAATAGATAATACAAGTGATTTGTATAATCTGATCTTCACAGGAAAACTGATGTTACTTTTCCAGATCACATTCAACCTTGTCATGGCAGCTGAGGCCATCTCAAGACTTGTCTTGATTTCTTTATTTGATCTTCCATCACTACTTATAGTGGACCCGAGATATTTAAAGGTGTTAACTTCTTCTAACGTTTGCCCATTTAACGTAATGTTGGTCGGAATGTTTCTTATGGCTATTCACCAATATCTTGCTTTTTTCTGTATTAATTTCCATCCCATATGTTCTTGTTACTTTCTCCAGTCTAGAGGTAAGGTCTTGAAGTTCTGATTCTGTTCCAGCTATCAGATCAATATCATCAGCAAAACGTAGATTACACAGAGGTCGGCCTCCAATCGATATGGTTGATTTATAATCGTAGAGAGCCTCCTGCATAATATGTTCTAGATATATATTAAAGAGCACTGGTGACAGGATACATCCCTGGCGAACTCCTACAGTTGTTTTGAAAAATTCTCCAATGTCGTTGCTTGCAAAAACAGCACTGCTTGCGTCCTCGTATAGTGCTTCAATGATATCTATGATGTTGGTATCAAAATTGAATTTTCTCATTATTTGCCATAAGCCTTCATGCCAGACTCGATCGAAGGCTTTTGTGAAATCGATGAAGTTATGGTATAAATCATGTTGATGCTGGAGATGTTTTTCGATCAGTAATCTAATGTTGAAGATTTGTTCTGAGGTACTTCTTTTTGGTCTAAAGCCAGCCTGTTCCTCTGACAAGATTTCTTCTGATTTCTGTTT
Organism: Oreohelix idahoensis; assembly: GCA_024509875.1. Taxonomy (NCBI): domain Eukaryota; kingdom Metazoa; phylum Mollusca; class Gastropoda; order Stylommatophora; family Oreohelicidae; genus Oreohelix; species Oreohelix idahoensis. The sequence goes on from JAMPIV010020308.1 coordinate 12,677, forward strand.
TATTCTGTTCAAAAGTATCCTTAACATCACCTTACTTGGATGACTAATAAGGCTAATGGTTCTGTAGTTCTTGCACATTTTTAGATTTCTTTTCTTTGGAAGCGGTATTACTAATGACTGCGTCCATTCTTTTGGCCATTTTTTTGTACTCCATATCTTCTGGCAAATTGTTGTCATGATTTTTACTATATCTGGTCCTCCATATTTCAAGAGCTCTGCTGGTATATTATCCACACCCGGTGACTTCCCTCCTTTCATCGAACATATAGCGTCTTCCACTTCTTCCCGTAGTATTGCTGCATTTCCGAGTTCTCTGTTTTCGCACTTAATGTTGTTTAATATGCCTAAGTCAGTGTCAAGTTTACAGTTATATAATTCTTTACAATATTCTGTCCACCTTCTCATTACAGCTGTTTTTTCATTGAGCAGAGCTCCATTGCTATCTTCTATGACAGTTACCCTGGGCTGTTGGGGTTTTGATAGTCTTCTTAATGTGTCAAAAGCTGCCTTGCTGTTACCTTTTATTAGCCCCGTATTAATGGACTCACATTGATCAGCTACCCATTTTTCTTTGGCCTGTTTCATTTTCTTTCTAATATTTTTGTTCACCATACTGTATTGCCATGCTGCTTCAGGAACCTCTTTCTTAACCTTTTTCATTTCCCGCCGTGTATCACATAACTTCAGAATGTCATCTGTAACCCATGGTTTGTTTATTTTCTTTCTTTTACCAAGTATTTCTGTTGCTGATTCAATGAGCACGTCTTTCATGTTCTCTGTGATTGAGTTGATATCATCCTCCAAAAAGTTGAGAGCTGCGAATTTTCCTCCAACAGTTGCCTCAAAGATTCCCGCGATTTCTGGATCTTTCAATTTGTCTAAATTGAATCTTAACTGAGAACATCTGTTTTGATTATAGTTCTTTTTGAGTTTAAGCTTGAGCGTCATCAATACCATGTCGTGATCACTACCAATGTCGGCGCCAGGAAAAGTCCTAGTCTTGGCTTTATTAATGCTGGACATGAATCTTTTGGATACAAGAATAAAATCAATTTGGCCATGTATCTCAGTTTTTGGGGCATGCCACGTTGTTCTTCTTGATAACTTATGAGGAAATAGTGTATTTGCAAGGGTTAGACATGATGACCGGTACCTCTTGTTGTCAGCCCTGTGCCATCGAACAGTGACTTGTTCCACTCTAAGATGTCAGCTGAGACAAACTGTAAACGTTAATGTCAGTCAAAGCACCATTCGCAGACGTTTACATGAATTTGGACTGGCTGCTCGACGTCCTGCAGTCAGAATCCCTCTTACTCCTGCTCATTGCAGAGCCCGTGTTGCTTGGTGTCGCGAGCACATCCGATGGACAATACCATCGCAATAAGGAAGCTGAAATTTTTCGGTCATATAAAAAGACATAATAGTCTGGAAAAAACAGTGATGGAAGGCATGGTCCCTGGAAAAAGGGGAAGAGGTCGACCTAGACCACGGTGGACCCAGGACATCACAGAGAGTCTGAACTTGTCTTTGGCTGATGCAGGTCGACTTGCCCAGTATCGTGCTGCGTTCAGAGCAGCTGTAATGGAGACAACGTTCTGGAAAGAATACGTCACATGATGATGATGAACATAAGTGATGGCCTGTGTGGCCTGTTAAAGAAAACATACTTTAACCTAAGTGGTCGCCAGTGATATGGGGTGTTATTGACATAAGAAAACAGTGTGTAACCATTAACATAAGTGAACCAGTACTATGGGGTATGAACAGAAATATACTCCTCGTCAAAAGTCAAGGGCCACTTAGAAAAACCTTCGTTGAAACCATAAAACAAATCTGATATAAACGTAATTGGTATCAGTCAAAACGGCATTTATTGAATACCAAATTGACATGTCACGTAAAGAAATGGAAACACACATTCAAACGCAATGAAGCTGTGAAGTGTGTCACCCACCTTTTCAAAAGTCACACAATAGATATTGGACAAATAGACATTTCAAAATCGGGTATGACCACCGTTTGCAGCAAGTCATTCAAGACGGCGTAGACGCATCGAGTCCACAAGGGTCCAAAGAGTATCCCGAGGAACAGCTTGCCATTCCTGAAGCAGAAATGCAGTCAGCTGTGCAACATCCATTGGCAGGGGGTGATTTGTTGACAATCTTCGATCAAGGACATCCCAGAAGTGCTCAATCGGAGAAAGGTCAGGTGAATGAGCTGGCCACGCCATCCTGATGATCCCATGTTGCTGAATAAACTCATTCACCATACGAGCTCGATGGGGTCGAACGTTATAATCTTGAAGGATGTCATTACCACCTATGGCCTCCAGAGCAGGCTGAACGATTGGTCTCAAGATTTCGTTCTGGTATCTTGAGTCGATCAAGTTGCCTTGGATGATGTACAGTGGGGTCCTGCCGTGTCTGTAGAAGCCTCCCCAGGCCATGACAGAACCCCTACCATAACGATCCACCTCTCGAATTGTGTCATCAGTAAATCGCTCTCCTAGTCGTCTCCAAACTCGAATCCTGCCATCATTAAATGACACAGTGAAGCGAGATTCATCAGTGAAGAGAACTTGACTCCATCGTTGCCTTGTCCATCAGATGTGCTCGCGACACCAAGCAACACGGGCTCTGCAATGAGCAGGAGTAAGAGGGATTCTGACTGCAGGACGTCGAGCAGCCAGTCCAAATTCATGTAAACGTCTGCGAATGGTGCTTTGACTGACATTAACGTTTACAGTTTGTCTCAGCTGACATCTTAGAGTGGAACAAGTCACTGTTCGATGGCACAGGGCTGACAACAAGAGGTATCGGTCATCATGTCTATTGGTTCATCTATGGCGACCTGGCCGGTGGCGATCCTCCACACTTCCTGTGGCCTGAAATCTCTCCAAAATTCTTTGGTTAGTAGAGTGTGGCACTGCAAGCCGTCTAGCAACCTCGCGGACAGATAAACCACTTTCAACCCACGCTATAGCCCTCATTCTTTGTAAGGTGTCAAGACTTCCTCTCGGTGGCATGGTTTTTGCAAGTGATGAAACTACCTTAAGTCTGCTGATTGTAAAACAAATTAAGAGTGAACTCTGTTCACGAAAAGTCGCCATTGCACGTGGAATGTCAATCAGCACGATTACTTCAACTGTTTGGTTGTACGGAAGTTTGAAATAAACAGATTAAAAATGTGAATTTATGGTCAGCAAACCAAATTGAACGTGATCACCATGGTTGTCAGTGAGTTGTTTTTATGCTTAACGTGCATAGAGGACTGTCAGGGAAAGATATTGCACCCATTCTCACTAAAAACTTCCTTCATTTAATCATTCTATGCGCTTATATAAAAGTGTATTGAAAATAGAAGGGTGGCCCTTGACTTTTGACGAGTAGTATAGAAGTAGTTGGACAGTATCGCCCTATAAACCACTAACATTAGTGGTGTTTCCAGTGTTATGGAGTGTTACCAAGAACAGAAGTTTGTTACGGTGTACAAGTCAAGTCATACAGTGTTACCAGTGTACAAGTTCTTCAACTAGACGTCAACCATTACTTTTCGAGGACCTGAGAAGCTTCAAGATCCAGTCTTTAGACCTTGTGATACCCGATACCCAGCGTTGTCGTTGTTGCGGAGGCCGGGAGTTTTCTTTTTTGAAGATAAGTGGTTTTTTGTTTGTAAACTGTGCCACTGTATGTGTTAACAAGCCTTTCTGGTTAACGTATATTATTTGTTCTATTTAATGTTATATGTTCCATGTTTATGCGGGTTTGGTTGGGTGGTGACTTACGTTAGGAAAAATCCTAGTTCATCCAGGGCCTACGTAAGCGTTCTGTAGGGACATTCTTGCGGATTTCCCGCAGTGGAAATTCCAGCGAATTTTTTGCTGAAGCATTTCAGTCCACTGTGTTTGGTAATTTGTGACACCATTGGTTAGGTGTGACGAACTGTCTTATTGTGTCTGTTTAGATATTTCATTAAACAAGGGAAAGCCCTTGGTATGACTACTGAGGAAGGAATTCGCACTTGTCGAAATGACAACTTCGCATAGCACAAATACTAATTCCTTGAGAGGATGAAGGTAATGAATGGTGTTAATACACAAAATGCTACGGACACTCAAACAACTTCTCATAGGATATAAGTCTTATTCTATCTGAATAGATTTGAACTCATCATAAGATAGATAAGTGCAGCATTGTACGAATCCACTATGATTGATTAGATCAGATTGCCTCCTTTTAAACCTAACTCCGATGACGTCTTATTCTACCTGAAAAGATTTGAACTCACATGTGAGTCTCATCTCGATATGGTGGTAGATCTCCAAATGATAGATCGCATCGCCATGCTAACTCTGCTCAACAGGAGCCCCAGGTTATTGGTGATCAAGGTAACAATAATAATAGTGTCTCTAATGCTACTGCTTGCTCTGTTTTCGATTTCGAGAGAGCATCTCAGTGCCTTGAGTGCACAACTTTGTTCCAGCCTACAACAGTAACTACCTTGAGTTGTGGTCATCCTCTGCCTACTCTTCCTGCCTTGTCAGCACATGACGGAAGAGGGTCTCTTACCATACACAAAGGATTTCTGAATAGTTATCCCGTCTCAGTACTCTTTGATTCTGGATGCACGACTGTTGGGATTAGACAGTCTCTAGATCATCCATCTTGCGCAACAGGTAATATGGTGAAATGTGTGACATTCGGTGGGATAGTGGAGACTTTTCCGACTGCCATAGTCCACATTGCCACACCGTTTTTCACTGGTTATATACACGCATGTATGCACAGAGCACCTCTCGCCGACCTTACTGTCAGACAGATACATGGTATAAGGTGTGTACTTTGGAACACATTGCTGCTTGGGAACGGCAACATAATCTTACTACCGCCACCTTAGGGACTATGGCAAAATCTTATCACCAAGTACATTCTGCTAACGTGATAAATTCTGCTAATTTTGTGCAATCTTGCAGTATTGATGATACGATTGTTCATCATACTAATTTTAGTGCTTCTTGTAACCCAGTTTGACATAACTCAGTACGTCGTTACTCTAACTTTGATTCTTCTTTAAGTACTATTATAGAAGAAGATCCTTTGATTTTGTCTGACACACACACTAACTCTATAGCTACGACTGAATCTACATCCATTCACGCTGACTGCAACTTCTTTGCTGCTATGACTAGTGTTTTCTTTGCTACATGTACGGACTTAGTGGTTAGTACATATTTATACCTTATGAGTTTCTTTAACTTTCTTATTAGGCCGGTTAGCTCAGTACCTTCGTGTTTTTTACTTCTTGTCGCACGTGCTTTCCTTTTAAACTTCGACGCAGGTCCAAGTTTACTACTGTCTGGTTTTACATCGTTATGGTATACTTCTTGCTTTTTTTTCTTTGCCGAGAATTAAGGCTATGACTTCATTTCCGCTTTTAAGATATACGCCTTTGTCAACTGCATTTCCTTTGACTTGCGCAAAATCTCGGATTGTCAGCCATAATTACACTCTTAGTCATCATTAAAATCAACATGATGTCCGTTTCATTTGTATATTCACGACTTTCCATACATCATTGCACACTGCTATTTTTCTCGGACACTTTTATCACCCTATATAGTTATAATTCCAAGTTAGTCTGTGCTACTTTCTCTGCTACCCTTTCTCGTGTAACGGAGGAAGGTTTGATTAACATCATACAGTGGTCTGAAGTTTGCACAGCCACATCCGGTAGGTTAAATTTAAAGTTGACTTTTTTCTCGAATAATATCCTACCGTTACCAAACAGAAATTTTCATTTCATTATTCGCAGGAACGGTTTTTTCGATGGGAATCGGAGCTGTTTTGTTACATGTTTTATGCAGTTACTCTTTAACCAGTTCTACATGTCGCCTTGCGCTAGTTTGACTGTACCATTGAAGCCAGTCGGCATTTTGACTCCGCATTGGATGATTTTGTCTCTTCATGCTCACAGGATTTTCCAAGACCGCTGGAGCTTTAGTTATTGTATAATTTATTTAGGACATTGTGTTCTTTGATTTTCACGTGACATTTATTACCATATTGTTCATGTATGACAGTGTTTTGTTGTAGTGATTGTGATAAATTTAACCGTGATACAACGTTAAAATATCTCCAAAGATAAAATGTAGGGATAAAAATAATGCGTAAGCTACTAGAAGACATGATCGCCCATGCCGCGGTTCACTACCCGCCATGGAAACTAACTTGTTAGACGTACAGACAAAATGTTTACCCTTGGAGACGGGAGGGAACGGAGATCAAAAAGAAAAAATATGACTGAACACGTGCTTGAAACTAGCAAGGCTAAAAAGACGCAATTGGTGGGGAAAGGAAAAAAATTCACGTCCCCAAGTTGACACAATGTAAAGAAATGGACAAAAGGGACCTTAGCTATTATACGCAACAGTCATTTCTTGGACGCTTTTACGATACTTAGTCCTTTTATTTGAATTCAGCGGCAAACGCATTACAGAAGATGCTCGAACATATTTCAAAAAAAACAACTAACCTTGAAAAAGTAACTTTTTCTTAATAATAATGTTAGGAATATAAAACCTAGCTAGTCTGATAGCCCATCTTGAGCAGAGAAATAATATGCTTTCATTTATACAGACGGATAGATAATAATGAAGATATTGACAAAAGACTGTGTTGTTCATAACAGACGAGCGACTGCACTGTAAAAAAAAATGTCACTAATTTTCAAAAATTGCGGCCTTGAGACTCAAGTGCTAAAGTCTAGTTGGAATGAAAGAGAGGGGGAAATAGTGGAAAAATTGTGGCTAAAAATAACTCTACAGACCGATTCGTGTAGAAAGGCATGTAGAACCAAGCGTGTTTTTTATGAAAAAGCAAGTAGAGACAGACGGACCAACAGACAATAATACATACTTGACTGAGGTATGACTGAATTGACTTTTGGTAGGAGGTTTGAAATTTGAAAGGGGGAAAGTCGGTGATTGGCCACAGATAATCATATTATTGGCGCACAGACGCGCATTTTTGCCATTCAACTAAAAGCTGTCCAGTAGTAGACACAGTAAATAATTCAGTGGTGTATTTCCCAGAAAGCTATTCCATATTTAGAGGGACGCCATACTAGAGCCAGCAGCTCAGCTGAGTTTTGCTAGAATATAACTGTGTTCTATATTCGTAATTCTGGTAAGACTGAAAGCATTTCTTTGTATATTTTAATATTGTTTAATGTTTCGAGTGATTTGATACTGCCATATCAAAATCTATCCCTTACAACAAGTAAGGATTCGCTCTAGATCCCCAGCCCAAGTTCAGGGTCTAGAGACAAACAAAATACATAAACGCCAGCAAGGATTATGAAGGGCGGATCAAGTGTTGAGATCAGTGGAACATATCACCTATCTTATTCAATAGCAGGAAGCTAATGAACATATTTCAGAATATGTAGTCTTGGGGAACTAGTACTATGTGAAACCAACTTGGTAAGATGTGCTGTATGGTCAGAGAGATCTGACCCCGTCTATGTGGTGTTGTTGTGTAGTGTTGTGTGCAGAAGTGGCTCAGGAGGTAGAGTTCTGACACATGACCCAATACTTTTGTTGCAGAAGTGAGAGTTTCTGTTTGACACCAAAGCGGTGTCAAATGCTGTGATGATATATACAAGGGTGGACCAGTGAAGTCTAGTATTTTGTCAGAGCAGCCTTATAAAGACCCCAAGCACGGAGAGGTGGGGCCACCAGATTCCAGCACCAGAACTACTCAGTCAAGATACGTGAGCGTCTGGCCTGCTGGACCTTCACCAACTTATTTACTAACTAACACACCAACTATATTACCATCACTAGAACCCACAAAAGTTTTGGGAAATAAAACTTGTATTACTCCCATCAGTGAATGGACAATGTTTGGTAGTCATAGACAGGGAGTGATGATATCACCCCAACAGCATAACTAGAAATAAGTTCTCCTGGGACTATCTTAAGATAATTACTATTAACCAGTCATTTGAAATACATATGTACACATTTTCTATTTTATTATGACATATATTCATGCATTTCATTCATAATTTCAAAATTTTTCATATGTTCTGACCAAAATAAAACCTTGGTTCAGAACAAATAAACTTAAAGAAAATTTAATATCAAAAATTTAAACAGCTTGAGTTAGTTCAGTGTATTATAAATTTATTAATATTATTAGACTTATCAAATATCTGTGTGTGTGTGTGTATGTAATCTACCACAACACATTACATATCAGTACCCTAGATTTTTAACGTAGCCACATTCATTAGTAAAAAAAAAGATATGTGTGAGGTCGTAAGTGGTAGCAAGAAGGGCCTTCTGTAAATTCACAGCTACATTTATCTCAGGAGCCTTCACAGCTGACCTCATGCATCACACTAGGTAATATCACAACCATACAGTACCATCAAATCCACTACAGTGATAATACTATTTAAATTTGACGTGTCATTGCGATACATTTCGATGGTGTACATTTACCAAGTATGTGTTTTCTTGCTGATATTGTTAATTTATGTGCATTACTAAGCGCTTAGTTGTGCGCCAGTAGTAACTGTGTATACGTGGTATTATTTTTTTTTCTGATTTCTAGAATAAGCTCATTATTAGTAATTAATAGGTTTATTAACTTATTTCCATTGTCTATTATACTCTATTTACGAGGGACGGTCAAAAAGTAATGCCTCGTAATTTTTAATTTCATTCAATAGGCAAAAAAAAAAAACAGATAAAATTCACATTGAAATGTAGCCCCAAGTCTGAACTTCAAAAATTTATTTCTCAATGTAGTCTCCGTTATTTGTTACAGTTTTGGCCATCTTCTCACAAGGGCATGTATCCCCGCACGGTGATGATGATGATGATGATGATGATATAATCCCTTTAGCTGTGAGCAGGTAGCTCTTGACAGCCCATTGCCTCTCTGACAAAGGTGCAAGTCTTCCTCAGTTGCTGTGATGATGTGTAGAGTGTATTGTGGATGGTTGGGTGCGATGGGAGTAGTTGGCGTCGCAGGTCTGTTAGTCTTGGGCACTGTAACAGTAGGTGTTCAACTGATTCCTCATGGTGGTGGCAGTGCCTACAGTTTGGTTCACGTAGTGGGTCTATTCTATTTAAATGTTTATTGACAGGGGCATGGCCTGTTCTCAGCTGGAAAATTAGACTCTGATCTCTTCTTTTCAGTTGTTTAACTGGATCTTGAGGGTTTGGTTTAGCTTGATGTTTGAAGAATAGCCGCCCTGTCTGGGAGGAAGCCCATTGGTTTAGCCATTCTTCCCTATAATTGTTTCTCAGGATCTGTTGGCAGGTTTGCAGTGTGTTACTTGATGGGGTCCAAACTGGGGCAGTGCTGCGAAACTCTTTTTGGATAGTTTGTCGGCATTTTCATTTCCTGGGACTCCGACATGCCCTGGGATCCACTGGAGTGTAACTTCGACGCAATAGGAAGTGAACAGTTGGTCAATAAATCTACAGATGTTATTAATGTTAGGGGACATTTTGCTTTCTAGGGCTTGGAGTGCTGATTTTGAGTCTGAGAATATAACAATATCCTCAGGTGGAGTGATGCCACTTTCAAAGGCTGAGATTATCCGGCTTAATGCTTTTTCTATTGCTGTTATTTCTGCATCATAGCTGGAACAAATTTCTCCGCAAGGGCCAAAGATGCAAGGGTGGTCTTCTGGGTGCTGGTTGGGGTATTTTATCACTGCGCCATATCGAGCATTGATGGTAGCTTTAAGTGCAGATCCATCTGTGTAGACATGGATGATGTCTTGTGGATATGAATCTATAGTTTCTAAAGCGATGGTTTTCAGTAGTGGTCCTAGAGTGTTCTTGTCTGCTGAGGGGTCAGAGAGTTCAGTTCTTACTATGGGAGTAGTTGCCTGCCAACAAGGTGGTTCATTATTGACAGTTACCATCGGCTTTCTAACTGCTGGTAGGTGGTGTTTGATGCTAGCTTCTTTTACATTTTTAAGAAAAGATGTCTTTTGTATTCTGTGTTTTTGGTGCCACTGCTCTATCATTTTCCTATTCTCCTCCTTTGTGTCCATTGTCAGATTCCTTTCGTATGTTTCCACTGCTGAACGTTCTCTTCTTAGGTTTAAGGGTTCAATATTGGTGTTGATTTCGCATGCATCTGTCGGCGTTGTCTTCATGGCACCACTTATAAACCGTAGAGCGTGATTTTGGACTTTGTCTAGCTTTTGTAAGAGGCTTTTACTTGCAATAGTTTGGAGGGGGAGCGAGTAGTCAATTACTGGGCGCACATATCCAGTATAGAGTTGGCGTAATGAGTGCTGGTCTGCTCCCCACCCACAGGAAGAAAGGTGCTTAATGAGCCTGAGTCTTGTGGATGCTTTCTCGATCAGCTTGTCTATGTGGGGTCTCATGGTAAGTCTATGACGGTCGAGCTCGACTCCAAGGATATCTCGGGCATTCTTCATATGCTAATTTTCTCTCCATTCATCCAGACCTCCATGTTTTTTTCATTAGATCTCTTGTTTAGACTGAACAGGATGTATACCCTTCTCTCTACACTAATTTCAAGTTTACAGAACTGGCGGTATGCAGGGATGGTTGCTAGGTTCTTGTTATTATTTTTGGTGATGGTTTGGAGGTATTTTCCTTTTGTCCAGATGACTAGGTCATCAGCAAATAGTGCTTTTTGGCAGGTGATGACATCTGGGATATCATTTATAAATATAAAAAACAGTGTACAACTTAGTGCTGATCCCTGAGGCAGTCCTTCCTCCAGGGTTCTTTGTTTTGATGTTGCTCCACTGAATGTTGTTTGGATTGTTCTGTTGTGGAAGAAACCTTTTAACCAGTTGTACATTCGCCCTGATATTCCCATTCTTCGCATTTTGAAGAGGAGGCCTATCCTCCAGACTCGATCATAGGCTTGTCTAAGATCAATAAATGTTGCAAGCACATTTCTTTTTTCTTGGAAGGCATCACCTATCTCTTGGGTGAATCGTATCAACTGATCCATTGTCTGTTTGTTTCTTCTAAAACCTGACTGATTGGTGTTTAAGATCTTATTGCTTTCTAGCCACCAATATAGCCTTTCATTTATCATCCTTTCAGTGATCTTGCCTAGGTTTGATGTCAAGGAGATCGGTCGATAGCTTGTTACTAAAATTTGTGTCCTTTATCCTAAGCCACTGGCGTAGATTGTAGTTGTCTTTTTTTTTTTTTGGGGGGGGGGGGGGGGGGGGTGGGGGGGGGTGGGGCGGGTGTTATATGTATTGCTTTTTGTGCCATGCTCTATTGTTATAATTGTATTTATTTTACATGCAATCCATTGATTAATTTAAATTGTTACCATGTTGTATCATTGCTCTCCTTCTCTACACACATGTCATTGCTGGTCATTCTTCATATCTTTTCATCTTCTCTTTTCATTTTTACTTATTGGTTCGTAGTTAGTATACGTGACATACTTCATCTTTGCTTGAGTTTGATTTTCTTTGCATACTTCATCTTCTTTCTCTACACATACTTCCATCCCTCTATTGTTGGTTTATTTATATGACTTAACATAGTATAATTCTCTGTTGTAGATATTAGAATTTCATCGACCTCACATTTTTGTTCGATGTGAATTTTTTTCAAAAATAAAAATGATGATATCATTTTTTTTTACTCGGGGGTCGGTGTAATCTGTTAAGTCATATTTTGAGTAAGAGTTAAGTATTCCGGAAGGATGGTCTTGCCAGTGCGTCCAGTGTGTTTTTGTGAAGGGGAGAATTTGATAGATATTGAAGATATTTTTGAGGCCATGGATTGTACCGGCCACCATTATTATTCATATTTCCTATGATGGATTTCCCCTGTTATTAATTTATATATAGTGAGTTGCTGTGTAAGCAACCAGTGGGAGTTTTGATACGATTCATATTCTAGAGGCCATGGATTATACCGGCCACCATCATCCTCATTTATAAGGATATTAATGTAAACCTTTTTTTCCTGATGGATTTTTGCTGTGATTACAATGTACTGTGAGTTGCTGGGTGATCCGATATATATCGCCATGGATTATGCACTCAGTTATCTATGGATTTATTTACCTGATGCCTTATGATTTGCTGTGAACTGTTATCTATGATGTCCACGTTACTGTGTCGTTAATAAACTGTGTATGAGTTGGAAACGAACTCGTCTTACCCGTCAGTGGATTTTACAACCTGTGTTATTGTGGTGTGGGTGATAACAGAATTCGACACACTTAAAGAACTCACGACATTCGCTTATTACATGTATATTACAAGTTGTCGGCCACCTGTAAACCCGACCATACTGACTTCGTCCTTGTCAGTGAGACTAACCCACAACACCCACCACCAACAAACATTCTACACTTGCACATACAGAAGTGAAAGCCTATATATATATATATATATATATATATATATATATATATATATATATATATATATATATATATATATATATATATATATATATAAATAACACAGTAACATAAGTGATGGCCTGTGTGGCCTGTTGAAGAAAACATACTTTAACAGACGCGTATGATGCTAACAAACCGCAAATGATGCTTCTCTCCTACGCAATATGTAAAGCTTGTTATTGTATAAAAATAACATTTTTCAAACCCAGTATCACTATTGTAAAGGAAAAGTTTCCAGTATTTTCAAAATTTGGGATTCCGATTCTTGGTTGGTAAATACAACTGCAAAATTAAGAGGGGAATAAGAGTTCAGTTTCCTGAATGTTTTGCTCATCAATGGTTCTTAAATTATGTAAAGTGGCAAACTAGCACTCTATTTTAACTGGTGAGCAGCACAGTAATATTTTCATACAATCTGTGTATTTGCAACAGTATGTTTGTATTAAAAAAAAAACAAGTGCAAATAACCTGCCACAAATATTATGAGAAATCCTTATGCTGTGCTCTTTCTACCGTATGTCATGACGATGGCACTTATTCTCTTGTGGTAGTTTCAGTCCTTGATCTTGATAGTCACTACAGTGTCGGAGTTGTTCGAAGGCTTCATCAAAATTATTTTCAAATTCCTTACTTTTCTCTACCTTCATATGTCTCTGTTTCTCTACGAAATATTTGCATCTGCGTTCTGTTTTTTAGCTGTTTTCAAGTCTTCACTAATAGGCTAGCCATTCGATCCAAATGCTATCTTCTTGTACAAAAGCACTAACGATTATATCTTTAGGGACTTCAGTCCACTTTCTGCGTTAGGTGAGAACACAATAGTTCCCAGAGTACTATATTTCCATATGTAGTGGTCGGCCACAGGAAGACAGGAACCGTAAATCTTCGTGAATGTCTAAACGAGAGACGGGAAATAATTAACTCCTGGCGTGGGAAAGAGAATATGTTTTAACTTCATGCGAACAAATGCTGACTTTAGAAATTACGTGCTGAGATAAAGGTTAGAAGAGACGCACGCTTGCAGAAGAAAGGCCTCAAGCTATACAATATCTACAGTTATATGTGTCTTGAGCATAACGCTATTCTAATTCTTCATTAAGCTGCGGATATACGTCCTGAGCGGTAACCAAACTCTCGGTATTCGCTTAATTAGCTAACTCTAATTTAAAGGGATTAGTTAATTAATGCAAAGTGTAAAATTCTTAATATTGTGCTTTAATTTACATACGTTAGATTGATAGTTATTGTGCATTTAAGTACTATGCATGCAATAACTTTATGTATAATAATGACGTAAACGCTTACTGATAACAGAACGTACTCAATTTTAATGATATTGGACAAGTAATGAAGGACTCTTGTGAGCGAGTAATAGAACCAAGTTGTAAAATGAACAAGTGAATGAAATACCGTTCTTCCAGTGCAGTCACGCATTGACGCACACGGCCAGACGTGTAGGCTTGTAACAATGGTTGACTGAATTTGATCCGACGAAAATGTGCGACTACTGTTAGACAGAAATGGTTTCTTCTTCTTCTTCCTCGTTCGTCCTGAAAAAGGACGTTGGTTGCGTTGTGTCTGTTTATACCAGAGCTGCGATATCTGCGCCTTTCGGCCGACACATCCGACTTCAGCATGGTATTTTTTTGGACCGGGTTTTCCTTCCCTCTTCGATCCCTACTCTCTCAGCCAGACTGCAGTGATGCAGCCTGTTTCAGGATCACCACGTGGAGGTGGAGTAGGGTCTTGGTCAGCTCTGATTCGCTGACCCTGACGCAGGCAGTCAAGCTATGGGTCGCTTACTGCATTCTCTATTGCTGCATCTTTAGGTCCCAGAAATGGTTTAAAATCTGATATTGTTTCCTTCCAAATTTTATTTTATTTTGTAATTAAAATAATTCAGTATATTCTGGAAATCACAACCAGTCTGAATTCGACTTAGTAGATTGTATATATTCTGCTCAGAAAAGAAAACATACTCTTCCTCCTTGCATTACTTGTTGAGTACTAATACTACTACTTTTCTAGAAAGATTGAGCAAGACAGAGATACTCATCGCCAGAAAAGCACAGTAGTCGGTAGTCTGAAAGGTGAGAATACTAATACCAACCTGTGCTCTTCTGTTAACTTTTTCACCCAACACTAGCTCACCTCTGTGAGCACTATTGTCTAACAGTCTATGTGCTTCAGACATATCTTCCTACCTATATCTCAAATCATGGAGGCATATCTGGAGCCATCCTTATATAACCACCAGCTTTGCACAATGCTACAATATATGTACAAGGGGATTGACATAAGTCTTGGGCCTGACCATAAAAGAGTCACATGAGGAAGATGAAACTTGGCACATTTAAAGTTCATCATATTTGCACTGAATGTGTAAAGTACGCGTTTGTTTCTTCAATGAGTTTTCCCGCTACGGTGCACGGCGCAATGTACCCTATTGACCGGATCTGCTGCTCCAAAGATTTGACAAAACAATGGAAAAGAAGGAGGCCAGAGCTGTGATAAAATTTCTGATGTTTCAGGGAAAAACACCTATATTCTTTGGAGACCATGGTGACAGTAGATGAGACTTGGGTACACCATTGTGACCCCGAATCCAAAATCTCCAGCATGCAATGGAAAACCCCGGGCTCCCCAACACCTGTCAAGCCGAGGGCGCAGAAATCTGCAGGAAAAGTGATGCTGACTGTTTTTTGGAACGGCAAAGGTGTCCTTTTGAAAGATTATCTGCCTCGTGGCAACACAGTTAATGGACAGTACTATGCAGATCTTCTCACAAAAGTAAGAAAGGTTGTGACCAGGAAACGAGGGATAACGCGCACTCAAAATCTTCCTTTGCTTCAAGACAACGCGCCCTCTTACAAAGCACGGCTTGTGCAGCTAGCAGCCAACGATTTGAATATTGAAATTCTCCCACACCCACCATATACTCCAGATTTGGCTCCATCAGACTTTTTTTAAATTCCCAAATCTTAAAAAACAGCTAAAAGGAAATCATTTTGATAGCCATGAAGAGCTTATACTGGCTTGTGATGAGTGGTTTAGTTTGAAAAATAGGGTGTTCTACTCCCAAGGTCTTTTCAAGGTCAAGCAGAGATGGCAGAAGTGTGTCAATTCAGACTGTGGCTATATTGAAAAGGAATAAACACTATACAAAATTTCAGCTCCCTGTGACATGTCCTTCATGGTCAGGCCCAAGACTTATGTCAATCCCCTTGTACATGGAAGTGAACCTATGTCTGTGAGTCTAATTGCATCCTCATTGCCTTTTGAAATCATCCACACACTTCCAGGGGTTCCCCATGTGGTGAAACCTTTTGAGAACCCAGCACTGCACACTAAGCTTGGAGAAGTCACTTGAGCCTCAGGCGTAATTCTTTGACTTTGACTTGGTTCACTGCATGCAAGAGGATCTTACTATAAACACACTGATAGGCAGGGTAAGCTGAGATTTGGCTCTGTGCAGGACGTGACAATTCCTTGGGAGAGACCAGAACTATAGTGCGTTTCACAAAGATCGGTCGACGATTGACTTCAAATATCTCCATATTCCTTGCACTGATAAACATGATTTTTTGCATGTAGTCTTATATTTTCAATGTCCCAAAATTTTTATAAAATTCAATGTTGCAGGTAGTGTTCTTGTCTTGCAACGGCTAATTCCTTTGATCTTTTTTAACGAAGTAATTATTTTGTCCTGGAAGAAAATAATTTACCGTAAATGAGGGAAGTTGCATATTTTCGGCATAGGCGTCTATACAATTCGAATGTTAGAGGGGTTTGTTAACTGATTACTACGTGAGGTCCTTTTTTATTTCTTCGAAATATTTGAGAAAATAATAACGCCTATTCGTTGTAAATGTTACTTTTTATGCTAAAACGTGAATGGATGCATGAAGAGGTGAAAGTACTGTGTATGCTAAAATCATGGAATTTAAAAAGGAAATGAATTGGTTTACATACACACATAGATGGAGGAGAAAACATATTAAATATATAAGGTATTTACACACTTATTCTGAGTCAGACGAGTCTAACATATTCATGACTATTCTCGGCTGAACGAACGACAGTCCATCTTTTTTCCAATAGTCATTTTCCTCTTTTAAGACATGGTCTTCACATTTACACCAATAATCATTGTCTATCTGCGAGAGGGCGGCATATGTTAGTTCTTTCATATTGCATAGTTTGAAAGTTTTATTTTCAGCTGCCACCTGTCCTTTAACTTTTGCCCAAACGAGTTCAATTGGGTTTAAATGTGAATGATAAGGTGGAAGTCTTAAACACATATGACCATGCTGTTGAATCAACTTGTCTATATGGAATATCTTGATCTTTTGTGATTTCTTAACAAGGGACAGTAATTCAGGTTTCAGAAACCCCTCGTTAAATGGAATGTCTTCTTTTCTGAGCCAAATCTTTATAGCATCTTTTGTACTCGAAGATGTCGGGATTTTGTCTTCTTCTGCCACAGCGTTGTGGTATGATGCGTTGTCCATTTCAGACAGGATGGTCTGTCTAGGGACGGAAGAAGAATATTTTCAATCCACTCTCTAAAAATGTTACCGTTCATCTCGGTATGATAGTCCCGGTTGTCCGTATAATTGGAAGTGAAAATAAGTTCAGCATTTTTCACTAGCCCATTATATCTGCTGCCTGCATGTGCCATTATCAGACGTTGTCCTTTTCCACTGGGTACACATCTTTTAATCGTTCCATCTGATAACTGCCATTCCCTTTCACTTGTGTGGTGTGCATTGATCCAAGTTTCATCCACATACACAATATTATAATCTTGATTACGCATTTCCTGTACTTCACGTAAATATTTACTTCTCATAGATACTAAGTGCGACTTCTCGCAGATGGCGTTTCTTCCACTAGCGTACTTCCTAAACGTAAAGCCAATGCTTCTAACAGTTCTCCATAATGTTGATTTCGACACATCAATGTCGTGATGTGTTCTCAGCCGAATTTTCAGTTTTCTTAGTGTCACAGTTTCTTTGGAATTGAACATTCTACAAATCTCTCTTCTAATCACATCCCTGTCAAAACTATCTACTACTTCCTTTCTTCCTTGCGTCCTGGTATTGATTGAACTGAAAATTCCATTAGCTTTGAGTAATTGATTAAATGAGCGTTTACTTAAACCCAAAGCGTGAATAGTTCTCTTTTCAGGATTTGAGAGACTCCGATACAGTTTACCACGCTTAGCTTCTCTGCAGAAATATTTATACATCTTCACTGCCATTGTATGCATTGTAAGGAACTTGACTTTCATACCCATTATATTACAGACCTAGAATACCGCAAGATACGCCTATGCACTGAAATACACAATCAGTAGAACGGTAACAGAACGCACCGGAAGGATCAATGTAATGTTCAAAACAGTGCGATAGTGAGCTGAAACACTGGGAAATTCACATGACATGCGTTCAAGATGTTAAATCGAAATAGCTCACAACTATGAAGTGGTAAGCCCTCTCAATACATGGTTGGACTAGGAGTGGTCGATTTTGTATACTTTAAATAAAGAAAATTTAAAACCATAAGTTTGTTAACGAGGAAAAAAATGTCCCCCTCGGGACATAGCGATCATTAGGTCATATGCAAAGTTGCAACAATTACGATCAAGTGGTTACAGAGATGTTGAATATTAAACAGCGGCAAACATTGTGAAACGCACTATAGAATACATTATTTAATCTCTGCATAATTGGAGAGCCCCCTTGAATGGCGGGAAATGCACAACATGCCACACACTTCTTCCTCCTAGCTTGGGACCAGATGTGACGATCATTTAAATGCAAACCAAGCTAAAGACACTGGAGCTCATGACTTACCTCAACACGTTTCGGTATGGCAGAAAAGCCACAAGAAAAGCCTAAATCTACAGTGTAGATAATACCAAGGAGTCCACAGCTTGGTATTGACTGCTAAAGAGCGAGAAGCTCAGCAGCCCTAGTTAAACAACAACAACAAACTATATCTCTAATAAATCTGCGACATAAAGAAACATGAGATGTAAAAGTTCATATTTTTATTTCTAAAAGTATGACTGCCCAGGTTCATGCCACCAAACTCCAGGTAAGGAACACTTTATTAGTTTAATTGCAGTGATACATTCTCTTTTATTTAGAGATACTACACGGTAATTAACATATACAAGCATATTAGTAATAAAATGAAAATATAATTGCATGCATAACTGCAAATGTGACGGTAGAATTATTATTATAGAACACGGTAGCCCATCTATTGCCTGATTTACATTGTCTTTCTCTCTATTATTCATCATCTTCATCAACTTCTATTTTGTTCCTTGTGAAGCAAGAGACTACTGTTGCAGGAAGCGTGGACCACAGCACTCTTGGGCTCTTGCAGCAGTAAATTTATTACATGGTTAGGTTGCCAGCCCTAGGCACAACCTCGTACTAGTAATCTCTTACGACATGCTTGAGGCAGCAGTAATCACATTCTTTTTTGTCCCTTTGGGACATTTGCCCCCTCCTGAGAACTACATTTCTTTTAACAAAATAATGGCTTAAAACTTCCATAGTATCATTATCCTTCTATTTACAACTTTGCCAAGAGTAATCTTGTGCGAAGGTAGACACCTTTGAAGACCCACATTAGTTACGCTTGAGTTGTGGCCACTGTTGGACCATTACAGTAGAGCTAAGGGGAGGCAACCAGTGACAATTGAAAAGAAATTTAATCAGTAATATTGCTTTGTTTTCTGTACCCATATAAGTTATTTCAAAATAATTATGTAACATATTTGAATTGAATATTGCTTTAACAGGAAACAAATATTTTAAATGAAAAAAAAATTCTCAATTTATGTTTCATTCTTAAATTAAACAAAATAATGTAAATACAATAGTTCATTAAACTGTTTATTAATAAAGTCATCAAATTCTAGAGGAGAATGTTACTGGTTCACAAAAAATTATGTTTCAGTCTCGTGTTAATAGTTTTCAAAGATTACTCATAACAACACAGCCAAACATAGCATTCATAACCTATCTCAATTTTTAAGTTAGAAATTTGGTCCATAAAAATATTTATAGAAAGTATGATTCCTATATACACACATTGGGATTCTCGCAGGTGCAACGGAGTTCGTGCACTGTGCTGAGGTCCTCCTTGTGTGATCTAAGGGAGGAGATCGGAGCACTGATGGAGTTGTCCTTATGCAATGAAGATAGTCCTTAAAACCAAACCAAGTTAAAAATAATAACTGGATGCGTTGTGTATTTTATATTTAACAATAATGGTTTTAAAATGCTTATGTTATAACTTCAATAACCGCCTCAGCTAAAATCAACACTAAAAATATTGCTACAGGCCCAATAATATCAATGTTATTCATTCATATACATTTATTACAGGTGTGTGATTGAAGATGTTTAAGCTATATTAAGAATAAAGCATAGTTTAACACGACGTAGCACTCGACATAATCTGACATCACGTGGTGAAAAATAATATTTCCTTTTTTTTTTATAAAGGACCAATACTGCATGCCCTCACCTCTGTGGAATATGTCTCATGGCACCTTGAAATTCTCCTATCCTGATCGGACCTTGCTTATTTACACATGTTGCTGAATACATAAACATCCTGTCCTTGAACCAAGTAATATTTATAATAGTAATAACAATAGCAATGATGATAACAATACTTTTATCAATAATACCAGCAATACTAATTAATAGAGTCCAAGTAAAGAGGAATACATGTTATTTTTTTCTCTAACCAGCGGCATTCGAGCTTTCCAGCCCTTTTGGCCCAATGACATGTCATTGCGAGGCTGGGGAGACAGTGGACTTTCCTTCCAACCCGGTCAGGAGCTTCGCTCCTTCCCATCCACAGAGGGTTTATCTGCAGGAGCCGTTCAGGTTATTCAGTCAAATTCCGGGTCGGTGACACTCCTACAAATGCCGGCGCCCGGGCTTGAACCTTGAAAACCTGATCGCTAGCGCAACGTCTTAAACATTACACCAACGCGGCTCCCGATACATGTTATTATATTTAACGTAAAGAGACATGATCCGCAATCACCCGATTCAGCAAGTTCTCAAAACGCAGCCCCTGAAGACCCGAATAGAACAGTCCCAACTACGGTGGTCTGGTCATGTCTGCTGACCCAAATAGAATAGTCCCAACTACGATGGTCTGGTAAAATTTGCAGAATGGAAGAAGATCGGCTACTACGACAGATATGGGAAACTATGAGACAGGTATCCAGGCCTCCAGGGCGACCCAGAGTCCGCTTGGAGGACAACATTAGACAATCTCTCAAGGACCGAGGACTAGGTTGGAATCAGGCGAGGAGGAAAACAGCCGATAGGATAGTATGGCGCCCTCTCTGGCAAACCTGTACACCCCAGGGTTGAAAAGGAAAGATTAAGTAAGTAAGTATATTTAATGTCAAAAATGGAAGAAACAATTAATTAATTAACCAGCAGGAGACATTTTCACAAAAACTAAAATGCCAAGACAATTATAAAATTATCCTCATAAAAAACATAAAAGAAAAAAAGAAGGAAAAACCTCCATACATTGAATCCCCAAACAATGAAATGAATGTTCTGTGATTGCTCAAGCGAATAATGAGCAGCGAGTTAAAATGCAATTTAATCATACCAAATACGGTCATTTGTTAAAAAAAAAAAAGTAATACTCTTGTGTAAATAAAACAAAACGGAAATTAAGTTACACGGAATACCATAATTGTAACTTTAAATTAAAATGACCAGAGTAGGTTCTCGGTCAAGATGGTGGATGAGAGGAGAAAAATGAAGCTCGTCTAATGTTATTCTACGTGTTATTCTACTCTCCTCCCATTTCTTTATTTTAAAATGCTATAATGTAATGCTTTTTTATATTCTCTGTATCAGAACAACAAACGACTATAACTACAACTGTCTAACTACCATCACCAGAAAACTAGACTACCTCGCTTCGTAAATTCAGACATCCTTAAAAACATACACAAGAATTTTTTTTTTTTTAAGTTTCCCAGCTCTTTCTCGATTCTCATTATCGCCCTTGAAATTTGAAGCTGCGAGAACACCCGTTAGTCGTCATGCATACTTCACGAAATTATCCTGAAATGGGGAAAAATATACCTAATCCATAACCCAGCTGACATTCTTTTTCCAAGCTGAAATGAGAAAAATAAATATTATAAATGTAAAATGATGGAATTCTTGCAAACAAAGATGTGCAGAATAATGCGTATACCCGTAGGAACAAATAAATAACAGACAGTGAAAAATGTTGACAAGATATATTGCAACAAAATTATGAAACAAAAATATTTATAGAGTAAAATATTAATGGAAATAGCATCTTCTGGACATACATATAAACACACATGATGAATTATTTAGCGTACACCACTTAGAAGTCGATGGATTAAACAATTTATAATTATATAGCCTGCAGCTTGACAAGAAAGTAAAATGAAGAGAATGGTAAACACCAGATAAATACTGTTCTTGTTTAATAATGAAAACATATAAAAAAATGCTTAAAATAGATAAATAGAGAAAGAAAGGACAGAAAATGGAGATATTTTGTACTTATATTAGGTCATAAAATAATAGTATCACGAAACGACCATGCTCTTCATTTTAATGTGTTCTACCTGTCTTTTTATGCATTGTGGCATATCTGCAGTCATCTTTATATGACCACCAGCTATGCACAGTGCAATAATATACAAAGTGGAAGTGAACCTCTGTCTGTCCTTATTGACTCTTGAAATCATCTACTCACTTCCAGGGATGCCCTATGTGGTGAAACCTGCTGAGAACCCAGCATTGCACACTAAGCTTGGAGTAGTAACTTCAGCCCCAGATGTATTTCTGTTACTTAGTTGACTGCATGCAGAAGGATCTCACTGTGGACCCAGTGATGGGGAAGGGGGGGCTGAGAAACGAGCAACTCCCAAGAAGATAGAAAGAAAAGGATCGGTCCTAGAATTCCTATATCAAAAGTGACAGATCGACGGTATTTGGGCAACTCTGTAAAACGTCAGGACCAGGAC
The DNA here is from genome assembly GCA_024509875.1 of Oreohelix idahoensis. Taxonomy (NCBI): domain Eukaryota; kingdom Metazoa; phylum Mollusca; class Gastropoda; order Stylommatophora; family Oreohelicidae; genus Oreohelix; species Oreohelix idahoensis. The sequence goes on from JAMPIV010020308.1 coordinate 35,195, forward strand.
TTTACATATTAGGATTGGAAACCTAGGAATTGGATCATCAGTAATAAGAAAAATAATATACCCGACCAAGTGTATTGCAGAACACCCGTCAAAGAGGAAATACTAGTTTATAGGTCAAGCGATTCATAGAGCACCGTCATAAGAGGAATTTCTCAGACGAAATTGATTCGAGAGCATATGCACCGAAATTGCTCGCGTCAATCTGAAAATATGCGCAAGGAGATTGTGTATTCCCAAAAACTTGGGGTAAGTTGTGAATATTTCTATTACAAACGTTAATTTAACATGTTTTCTTGCTAGTGGATATATATGAGGCTGGCAACCTCAACATATGCAAATAGTATATCCATGAACCACTACAGCAAGAGCTGGTGACAGTTTCTGACTAGTGTTGCGGGAAATCTGACAGCAGAGCGACCCCAGACTCCGTCTGGAGCAGTGATGATTGATGACTACATCATATGTGCCTCCAGTGTAACATATTATCTTATAAGATTTATGTACCTTTTTTTAACTGTAATTCAGGCAAAACATTATTCACGCACTCCAGACGCAATTTCCTAGTTAACACCAAGAGGGATATGGATGAAATTTCATCATATTCATTGAGTTACACTGTGTGCTCGAGAATCTCATTCTTCTGAGAGGTTAACATTGGTGGGTGAAGCGCATGACAATGGGCCTGTTAGTTTGCGGAGAACAAATGTACTCAGCAGGCATTTGTTTCTTCCTATTTGTCTAAAGTTCGTGGTTACATTCCATCAGACGATTTGTGGTACTAACGCCGCTAGTGTGAGAGAAAAGCATCCGCCATAACCGCCTACAGTAGAAGAGAGTGTGGAAAAGGCTTTCGTCATCACATAATTGAATTACCACAGCTGCAGGACTCACTCATACAAGCTAAGTGCTAACTAAAAGGCACCAGCAAAAAGGACATTTCAGTTAAACTTTAAGTATAAAGTTAAATTCCCACCTACCTCTCAATGACGAGAACTTTATATCTATCAAAATTCCACTAATTTTTCCATATTTATTTTTACCTGTTAAAGACTATTTCACTATTAAATGTATTACCTGTTGTACTAAACAATTATAGTCCATTCAGTTATATGTATGAAACAAACGTATGAGCCACAATATTTAATTTATATATAAATACGTAGACATATATTTATACTAAACAGAGGTATACCTTATAAGAGGGATTTCGTTGAATTACACCAACTGAGGGCTTGAGTGGGCTAAACCATTGCTTAAACCCTTCACAACAGGTGACGGACCAGATAATATGTTAACAAATTGCTCAGCCCTAAGCAGCTTTTGTTCTTGACTTCTGGAAATATCTTGTGAAATCTCCCTTAAGGTAGAAGTGTCATTAATCTTCTTTCTACATCTCTGCCAAGAGTAATCTTGCGCGCAGGTGGATACCTTGGAAGCTAATAGTAGATACTCTTGAGTTTTGGTCACTGTTGGACCACTACTGCAAAGCAGGGGAGGCAGTCCGTGACAGCAGTGTGCTTATAAGTCGCCAGATTTGTTCAGCACAACAAAACCCAAGCGGGGTTCCAAGAAGGGTAACCAATAAGGTTGGGATCCAAACAAACAAATGGTATCCACTACCACTGATAGTCTAAGAAGGATTGTCGTAAGGATGACTACAGGGGCTGTAAGGTGTCCACCCTTGTGGATATGTCCCAATGAGTTTGAGAAAAATCACGATAACTAAGCATCTAGTTTAGGCTACAGCACTTATTCCACTCTGCAGCCTATATGTTCTTTTGGGGGACAACGAGCAATGAGAGATTGGGGGTTCTATTATAGATAGCCAGAATCTCTTACGACCTGGCGTTACTAATGACCAACACCTGCACAGAGATCGGCAACATTCATAGTGTGACAAAGGTGTGAGGGAAATAAGAATTTTCCCCCCTACGACTCGGAATCAAAGTAATTACGAATTAACAACGAAGACTTTTCAGTTAACGTCGAACTCAAAGGGTCTACAGGAACGCAAGCGTTCTGTCATTTGAAAAGCAATGCCTCTCAATCGTGTTCGTTTTCCCCGTGACTCAAAGAACACTTAGATTCAGTCACCACTAAAATGGAAGAGTTTCAAGAGATGGTACACATTTACAGGCCTACACAGGTGGTGGAAGGAGAGGTTTCCTTGTATAGATTAAGAAGTGACATGGCTACACCCGGAATTACGCTCGTTGGCGTTTAAAACAAAGAAAATGGATGGAGATAAAATCACTGGAAATAGAGAGGTGGTACTAACAGATAGAAAGTGATAGAAAATCTCATTGAACTCACGACAACGGGGAATCTGTAAATAACTACTTTTTCTTTGTTTTTCAAACATAAAATTAAATAAAGGAAATATACCCAAAGCTGAAATTCTTGTTTAAATATTAACTGCGCGACATACCTTTATATAAAATAATTTCCTATCTACAGTACTATTGATCACATCTTTTGTTTTCTTTCCATGCCTGATTTCAAACTGTCCAGAATCTTCTCTCTTTGTCGTTCTCTTTCTCTTTTTCCTTCTATCTTTCCTATTGTCACGATATACTCCAGATTTATTCTCATAGCATGCTTAAAAATAAAGTATATTGCTTGTTTCTAAATTGAGGAATAAATTTTCTGTGCACATAGGCATCTTTCAAGACATCCCTAATTTAACTGCCCATGTTCTCTTTGTAACACCCTTCTGTCAAACCGTATCTCTGTGGAATATAGTGTTTTTCTACTTCTTTACTAATTGCCCAAAACTCCATTCCGTATATCATTATTGGTCTCATATAACTCTGAAGAGCTCTCTTTCTTACTTCCACCCGACAAAGTGTTGTTCCATAAAATACATTCCATTTTAAATAGAATACTTTTCTTTTGGTATATTCACCACATCACTTGTGAGATACACCATCCATCCGATTTGATTAATGTGCCCATGCATTTGAATCTATGGACCTGTTTTAAAATTGTTCCATATACTTTGCAAAAAACATTCCGGAGAAGTCGTTTTCTTCGAGATGACTACAACTTCTGTCTCTTTTGCTATTAAGGATAAGGCTTTTATTTTAACTTTCTGTCGCTTCTGTATCAATCATTTCCTACAACTCATTTTCACTATTTGCCATTAATAAGTGTGTCATCGGTGTACCTCAAGTTAATTATGTTATGTCCAAGCACTGACACTTCTGGCATGTCCTCTATTGATTTCATTTTTTGTTTCACTGTGCACATTGACCACATCTGATGACAACACACATCCCTGTGTAAACCTTTTCTACCTGCTGAAATATTTATATTTGGCTGCTAATTCTTACAGAAGCTGTTTGTTGCCAGTACATGTTCCTTATAATTCTTTGGCCCTTACAATAGATGGTTATGCTTTATAACATTTTGATAATTTACTCGTGATATACTTTGTCAAATGAATTATTGTAGTATACAAAATTCATAATATAGATCAGTTTTTACATCTGTGGTTCTCTCTATTAATTTTCTTATAATAAATTTGCCGTTGATTGTACCTTTAACTTCTACAAAATCGCATTCTTCATCACTAAATGTTATTGTGACTTTTCTGTGCTATATTTCTAGTCTTTGCACTTGTAGTTCAGCCATGCTTTGTTTTGTCGTTTTAAATTGCTTATTATTTTCTTATATAGCCTGCTGTATTCTTATCTTTCCTGCTTAGTTTTCGGTCCTGCATTCATTAGTTGTAAACTTTAAAATGGCATCAATTTCTTCTTTGCAGTCCCTTTTTCACTGATATGATTGATTTACTTACTTCTTAGTCGTTTCTCTTCTACCGTGAGATTTAGAGGTTTGGAGGAGAGAGCGTCATATTATCCCATTGGATGTCTTCCTCCTGGCCTGGTTCCATTCTAGTCCTCGGTCCGTCAGAGATAATGACAATCTGCTTGTGGTAAAGTGGGATATATAAATATTTATAGGGGACTTAGTGTACTGACTGAGATCAGCTGTGAAGGTATCTATATCTAATAAGGGTAGTGTATTATAGATGAACTTACTTGCTACCACATATTTATACCTCAGTCAGAATTATTCTTGAATATAGTGATGACTACGTTGAATGTCTAGGGTATGTATATGATGAAGTGTAAGTCACAACAACAACAGACAGATAAACAAGTCAATTTATTCTACCACACTTGACAACACTGTGACACTCACACACATGTACCATTCTATAAGACTATCTTAAATGAGTCACTGGTAAATTTTTAAATATCAATATGTATTAAGCACTTTTCATTAACATATATGTGTCCTGATTCAAATACAAAGTGAACCAGGAATCACAATCACTTTTAATTACAAGTTATATGTACAGAATTTATCAATATGAATCTTGTAGTGACATATTTTATTAATCTTATCCTATGTGTGTCAGTTATGTAGTGGTAATATGAGATAATACTGGTGTTGTTTTTTCAAGCTATGTTGGTATTTGTCATCATGACTTCAAGTGTTTATTTCTGTTGGAACTAGTATTGGAGATGTTCTCAGTTCCGTTCATTAAAACAATTAATTTCCCCTCTTATTTTTATACAATGTTAGTTTAAGATGGGGTTACCTAATGTTGAGCTCAGCTGGCCACATAGGCTTAACTTTCGTGATGGCGGCAGGAAAAGACTCCTCTGCTCGATTGCTCCCCTGTGTTCTGGAGACACCTCACTGTTTGCTATATGGACCAAGGAGTATGCTGTCCGCCTCTGGATTCAGCAAAGCTCTGACCAGGTACTGCTCAATAGCTTTAGGACCACAGTCCCTGAAACAAGAAGGTTGTACCTCCTACTTCAGAACTAATTTATACTCTATTTCTACGCTGAGCACAATACATAACAAACACTGAGTTCAGAGCGGTAGGCCAACTGCTATCTTCATCTGAAACAATTTTCACCAGTATATTCCTCCCTAATGGTTACTACGCCTCTGCAATTCCAGCATTATTTCTTTCTAGTCAATAATATAGGTGTCAGTGTACTGTTTGGCAATTCCATGTAGTTTTACTTTCCTCCGACACCTTCTGTTCAGGCTGGAGCACTATATAGGCTTTACCTCATGTTCGCTACTGAACCACACATATATACAGACATAAATTATCAATTTACATTCAATTTTCATTAAAAGATGTCAAATATTTCAAGCTTACCACAATTCATGGAAATAACACAGAATTACGTTGACCGGCAATGAATATAGCACAATTTCGATCTGCCGATGTCCCAGGCTTTTATTTAGCAAAATATGCACTGGTGCTCAACGCACTGATTCTGTAGTAAGTTTATTTGCAAATGTGGTGTTGACCTGACGCCTCTAATTGACTATATTGGCAGGTCTAACCAATCATGCCATGTTTACACAGCTTTTCAAAAAAGTACTCCTACTCACGTTTCCCCTAACAACAAAGAAGTAGTATTTATAGTCCGACTAATCGTGTTTAGCCTTACATTTATTTTCCGCCAATCAAATAGGAGGTAACATGTCAGCCTATTTCCCGTACAATGGTGGGGTGAAAATCTGCCACTGAGCGATTCTGATTTGGGTGTTGTCTGACATCCCTCACTATTTCTTTTGGCTATAATTTGGTAATTCCTAGACTATTTGCGTAACGTTTAACATATTTTTTGTCAGCAAGTCCTAAGGAACCCAAATATACATATTTAAAGGAGCTAAGTGGCTGCTTTCAAAATATGCACTTTCTTCTACCTTCTGTTTACTTCGAAAACGATGTGGTGTCTGGGTACTGTAATGTTTTCAAACGTAAACCAGTATAATGTCATATTTCCTAATAAGCGTTTTTCAGGATTTTAAAACCTAACTCTGGTATGGGTAGTGTTTTTATCACTGTCGATTTGAAAAAAAAGCTAGTGCATGTGGCCTTACACGCGTGATGGCAGCAATTGTGTATCGCGCGACTGTGGTAGTATTGCCTGCGTTCCTCCGATCAGCCCTCCCTTCTTTCTATCCTAAGTCCATCTGTCCGTTCGTTTATGGTAACGTAGTGTAATTAATGCTAGTATTAATTTAGGTCATTAATCAGCTTGCGTATCTCAAGGTTTTTCTTAGAAAGGCAGTACACGTTTTATTGAAGCAAGCGTGTAATGATGCAGTAGGCCTTTACTATCAACGTGAAACGTTACAATTTGCAGACGAAGTAGAAAACAAGGGGATTTCGAGTACAGTCATTGTGACAGCACTGTTCTTTACCATTCTTCTTTCCTTTTATTAAATTTATTTGTTAGGCTTTACATTTACTTTTTAATTTATATATGTGGATTAGAATATTTCACGACACTGCTGTCTAAAGTGAACTACTTTATAATTATACATTAACGTTAAAATTAGCAATATACGAGTAAATTCTTAAATATTGTGTCTTCATTTTTATATTCCATAATTATTTGCATCATTTTTAAAAGCTACGGTGGAAAAGTAAGAAAATCTTAGATTAAAAATCATATACTTACTTACTTAGTCATTCCTCTCCTACCGTGAGGTGTTAAGGTTTGGAAGAGAGAGAGAGAGAGCGCCATACTATTCTATCGTCTGTCTTCCTCCTGGCCTGGTTCCATTCTAGTCCTTAGTCCTTTAAAGATTGTCTAATGTTGTCCTCCGACCGGACTCTGGGTCGTCGTGGAGGTCTGGATCCCTGGCTTTTAGTTTCCCATGCTTGTCATGGTAACCGATCTTCTCCCATTCTGCCGACATTGCCGAACCACATACAATCTTTAATTTTATAATAAGCTGCCAACTTCCCTTTAAAATGAAAATTATAACACTATTTCCCTTGGCGCACAACATGGCTGCCTTAATTACGGCATCATTGTATTTAATTTAATTTTTTGTTTTTTCGGATTTTTTTAGGGCATCATATCTGAAGACCTACCAGCATGCCAAATTCCAGACTTCTAGGTTGTCTAGAAGTGGTCAAGCAATTTCGTGCGGATAGAAAGACGGAAAAGACGTCTTCTTCTTTATATAATGGATAACTACTTAAGTAAGTTTGTTCTGAATAATTCTGTTGGGGTCTTAGAATCGAGCTAAAATATCTTTATATTCTTAGTAGGGGCGGGCAGATACAAAGTTCATGACAGCCTTGATAAATTCAGCGTTCTATTTACAATACTGCCAGAGTAATCTTGAACGAAGGTAGATATCTTTAAAGACTCTCATTGTATACTCTACATTTTGGCCATTGTTGCTTCATCACTGCAGAGCAGGGGAGGCAATCCAGTGACAAATAATATATGTTTCATATTTATTCTTCTTCTTTACTCTTGCCTTCTACTTTCCAGTAATTTATTGCAAACACTAGGAAATCGAAATTGAATTATTCCGCAACATTTATGACAGTTCTCAAGTTTTTTCCTCTTACAGATGCACTTTTATTATTAGTCTCCTTATTCATTAGGCTACTCCATTGATGTAATTGAGATTAGTTCCCCAACAGTTTGAGTGCATTCGAACCAGATACGAGTCATTCCACACATAATAAGAAAACTCTGACTAATTGTGCTGACGCTTATATAAACTGCAGGGCTTGAATAATTTGTATGTGTTCCTTTTCCGTTGGTACTTGATCTAAACTGACCTAATTTCAGTGCTTATGATTATGCTGTATTTAAAATGTTACATCTTGATTTGCGTGATCTAAATTCCCGAGATATAAATATTACTGCAGGATTCATAATACTTTTCAATAGTGACTGTTGGTCTGTACTTGTGTGTGTGTGGATCCCAGACCTCAGCACTGGGGGTAAAGAAGACAACCACAGCAAAATACAAGACTTTTGGTAAAGGGAGGCTAAGGCGGGCTGTGCATGAGGCCAGTAACCTCAACTAATAAAACTGATTGCTACAGCCACAACCACAACAAGAGTGCATGCAGTTTTGTGATACAGGACTTCTGCTTGGGGCCAAATACTCCATAAGGCCTGAAATAAGACAAGAAGAAGGTGGAGCTGCTCCGTAAATACAATCACTTTAAACACACTTTTAATGATAACTTATGGAAACGTGAATTAAACAATTGCATGAAGGTATAAAGCAAACACGGAAAGCCCTTGAAGAGACAGCACTGGACAGGGAGGTGTGGCATGTATTTGTTGAATGTCTCTGCTCCACAGGGAGGTGAAAGGTAACGAAATAATAACTTGAATACAGTATTAGAGGTGAACACAATCTCACTGAAGAATTTTTTTTCACATATAGTAACCTGTTTTGCTCTCAGTCTAATCTAAGCTGTTTTGACTTAGCCATGGCTAAATGTTTTTACTTACATAGTTACAAACACAAGAGGTAGTTTAGTCCTTGTTAGGAAAAGCACAGGTAAAAGCAAGGAAGGTGAAGGAAGATTCAAACACTTCTTCTTCTTTGATCCTTAGCCGCCGACCGTCAAAGCAGTCAGTGGCCATCACGCCTGGTGGCGTCTTGTAGGGCAACAACAAATTGATTCCACTTTGCGCGGTAGGTGGCCATCCTTCGTACAGTGCCCCAACTCTGGTTCATACCTCGCATCTCTGCCTCCACAGTCCTCCGCCAAGTTGTTTTTGGTCGGCCTCTCTTTCGTTTTCCTTCAGGGGTCCATAGCATAGCTGTTCTTGTGATGGCATCGGTGTCTCTTCTGAGGACATGGCCAACCCAGCTCCAGCGTCTGCCAGCTATGATGGTGTGCATGTCCTCTTGCTTGCTCCGAGTAAGCAGATCTTGGTTGGTGATGGTATTCGGCCAAAAGATTCGGTGAATTTTTCTTAGGCATGTTGTGTGAAAAGAGGACAATTTCGACATTTCCTTCTCTGTAACTCTCCGGCTCTTCGCGCCATAGAGAAGCACAGAAAGCAGACAGTTCTGATATAATCCTAATTTTGTGCGTGTGCTGTACTGAGAGGACTTCCAGATGTTGTTCAGACTAAACAAGGCGGTTCTTGCTTTGTTCATTCTTTTGTTGATGTCTTTGCTTGCTCCGCCGTCTGGTGTTACTATGCATTCTAGGTATATGAAGGCGTCTGTCTGTTCCAGTTGCTGATTCCTTACTGATATGGGCTCGGGGTTGCTCACACTGAGCGCCATGACCTCTGTCTTCTTTAAGTTGATGTTCAAGCCCACCTGCTGGCTATACTTATTAAGTCTATGCGTTTTTTCCTGGATGTGTTGATGTGAATGTGCTAGTAGTGCAATGTCATCTGCATATTCCAGATCTTCCAATTCACACACGCACACGCACACGCACACGCACGCACGCACGCACGCACGCACACACACACACACACTCACACACACACACACACACATGTGGAAGAGACATGGAAAGAGGAACAAGAAGATTCATGAACATATGGAAAGAACTTGAAAAGATAACCTAAAATAAACCTACTCGACTTAAACAAAGAACTGAAAAAACAAAAACGAACAATGAATAATATTACAGTCTTAACGGAGTTACCTTATTCATTTCCAGAAACTTCGACGACTTCATATATGTGTCCAGCTTGCAGATCGCATCTAACATTAACATATCCGTGATTGGATCTCACATTGGCATCCCCATTTCGTGCATTAACAGTGGTTAACTCTGAAATTAAATATGCTGCAGCTAGTTAAAATGACTCTTTCTGACTAACTTATATACTTTGCGCCTATTTATATGTCTGCAGTTAAGCCTGCTGAACATTAAATGAAGAAAACGTCAAAATTTAAGATTATGTTTGTGCTCAGAGAAAAGCCACATCTAAAAAGGAGTCGGGAGAAGTGAAGACTTTAGGACACTCACCTGGACAACGTAAGGAATCAAGAAAAGTACAAATAGATAAGTAGCTTAGAGATTTATGAGCATCTAATGAAATCGTTTCAAGAACAAGTGAATGCAAGTCAAACATGTATAAGGTGGATGTTCATTAAACTTTCGTTATGCAGCTTGTATGGTTAAAAATAGTTACAACACTTTATGGGAGAATAAGTTGGAAAAATACATGCACAGAATGATTAGTGTTGTTATTGCTATTGTTGAACAGAATCAACATCATCTTTCTCGCGGCAAACCCACAAGTGCTCAGTCTCCTTCAGTTTATTATTATGTTCAATGCTAACTATTCCTGAAGCTCGCTCTGATGCGTCCTCTCAAACGTTAATCTTTGCAAGTAGTTTGATGCCAAATTCCAGCAGTATTACCGTTGATGATTCATCTATTGTAGTGTCATTCTCTAAGAGACGATCATTAATTGTTCTGAGTATCTCTCCCTTATCCATATCCAATGTCTCCACTGTGGTTGCTCTTGATGCTAATCTGTCAGCTCTCTCATTACCACGAATGACCGGAACAGTAGATCTACACCAGCTCCTGCAGTTTCGAAGTTTCTATGAATGTTTTTCATTCATTCCGTAGCCAACCATTTTGAACCTTTCGAAGCATAGACTGAGAGTCTGGCACAATGACTGTCGTTGTTAATGAAGTTTCAGTTAACCACCTTAAGGCTGCAGTAGCTGCCTCTACCTCCATTCTCATGCTGGAAGTAGTTATCTCTTAAGCCCTGCTATGTTCGGCGACTATTTTGCCCTTTACCCTAGCAGAGAAGCCCAAACCTCACTTCTCAACATGGATCACAGTCCCATCCATGTACACAGTGGCATCATTATCTCCGGCATGATCATGTATCTGCTGATTAATTTCCAGTTCTGCTTTCCCATTGCTCCAAGTTCTACACTGTCTGCCAAGGCTGATGATGACTTGCTAGTAGTTAATCTATAGTGCGTTTCAAAAAGATCGGTCGACGATTGACTTCAAATATCTCCATTTTCCTTGCACTGATAAACATGATTTTTTGCATGTGGTCTTATATTTTCAATGTCCCAAAGTTTTTATAACATTTAATGTTGCAGGTAGTGTTCTTTTCTTGCAACGGCTAATTCCTTTGGTCTTTTTTAACGAAGTAATAATTTTGTCGTGGAAGAAAATAATTTACCGTAAATGAAGGAAGTTGCACATTTTCGGCATAGGCGTCTATACAGTTCGAATGCTAGAGGGGTTTGTTAACTGATTACTTAAACCCAAAGCGTGAATAGTTCTCTTTTCAGGATTTGAGAGACTCCGATACAGTTTACCACGCTTAGCTTCTCTGCAGAAATATTTATACATCTTCACTGCCATTGTATGCAGTGTAAGGAACTTGACTTTCATACCCATTGTATTGCAGACCTAGAATACCGCAAGATACGCCTATGAACGGTAACTGAACACACCGGAAGGATCAATGTAATGTTCAAAACAGTGCGGTAGTGAGCTGAAACACGGGGAAAATCACGCGAAATACGTTCAAGATGTGAAATCGAAATAGCTCACAAATATCAAGGGGTAAGTCCTGTCAATACACGGTTGGACTAGGAGGTGGTCGATTTTGTATACTTTAAAAAAAGAAAACTTAAAACCATAAGTTTGTTAACGAGGAAAAAATGTCCCCCTCGGGACATAGCGATCATTAGGTCATATGCAAAGTTGCAACAATTACGATCAAGTGGTTGCAGAGATATTGAATATTAAACAGCGGCAAACATTGGGAAACGCACTATAGTTCTCATCTGACTTACTGCACTCTTCCCCTTTGAATATATTTTCATCTGTGTTCACCAGCTTGATCGTTGTCTCTGCCTGTGCCATCCATGACACCCCTCTCTTTATTCTTGCTCCCTTAATTTTTAATTAACAAATAATTAACAAATAACAGCAAAATAATGTCACGTCAGTGCCTAATAAAACATTGCAAAACAAAGAAGGACAACAATTAAAAAAATTAATTTTAAAACATTTATGACCATCTCCTGTCAAGTTCAACCAAAGAATCATGAGAGAGAGAGAGAGACCAAGGGAAGAAAAATTAGTTATGAGGTTAGGTTACATCTAATTTTTAAAAATGCCTTGCAGAAAGTGCTAGCACAGCACAGTGAACTGCCAGCCTAAGTCTTCAAAAAAGATCATGATTATATAATGAAAGCATGCAGGTAATTATCAATGCCATGATTTAAAAGGGCATATTTGTCTTAAACAATCAACTAAAATTTAACTAAGCAGCTCTCCTGAGGAAAATAACATTAGACAGTTTGATACAAATATAAAACCTGTCTTTGGTGATATTAAATTGCACAAAACATAACATTGCAATAGGATCTGATCACTAGAATAGGTGTCACCGCTTTCACTGATCACAATCTTTTTAATTACGCGTTTATCTTCAGAGGTGTAAATTCCTGGATGATATTACTATCTTTTTCTTGTATAACCCAGGCTGGTTCAATTCCTTCTTTGGTGTAATAGTGACTTCATATAGTGGTAGTGTTAAGTCAAAAGGGCAGTAATCCTGAATATGCTTTTTAGACAAGTTAGATTTGAGTTGCGCTTGTTTAACTATGATGCAGGATAGAATATTTATATCAAGAATAGAGCGTATGACCGCTTACTCACGGCGTTGAACCCCGCCTGTGAGGAATTTATCCGTGAGTTGTAGTGAGCTGTTTTAGCTCGCGGCTATGCTGCATATATGAACAGTCTGTGTTTGGGCGTCGTCCGAGCGGGTCGAGCCCTGCTGAATTTTCGAGGTGTGTGCCTGCGCAGAGCGATGAATATGTCTAACGATGGTTTTCGCTGTGTTTATGGGATAAGTGGATATTTGATATGTACAGGCCAGTATTCCCTAGTAGAGGATATTTTTGTGAAGATATGATTTAAGAGGCCATTATTTCCCGCGGAGGTAGAGTTTATGGATATTGCAGTATTTTTGAGTACTAAGGCCATTATTCCACGTGATGATATTATGAGTTAGTTGTAAACTGCAGTGTAGGCAGTATTTTGAGTACTAAGGCCATATTATGTATTAACTGCAGTGTGGAGATTTGTGAAGCGGTTATGAAGCTATTATAAGTCCAGGATTGGGACAGGCCATATTATGTATTAACTGCAGTGTGGAGATTTATGAAGCTGTTATTTATAGCGCTGACATTATTGTTAACTGCCGAGTGTGCAGGTCTGTTGAGCGCTGGGGATAGTTCGTACTTTTCACTGTGGATTTTATATTTATGCCAACGTGTTCGTGTTGTAATGCAAACTGTACATTAATGTAAACGTGATTGTGCCATGCCTTAATAAATCGTCATTAAGTGTCACCAGGCGTTTACACCATTCTATGACTATTATGTACGTGCCTTGTGGTGTGAGAGTCTACCCCATCACACACCCACTTGCAACATTCTATACAGTGGCAGGAGAACAGTAGCACACATATTTATTACTAGCCTATGTGGCGATGATGTAGACTTGAACCTACATGCCTTTGAAATATAACCTTATTCTTATCAGGTGGTGGTTTACAGTCAAGTGGGTTCTAATGCCTATTACTGAAAGAAGTTACTGCCAAGATTATAAATTCAATAGCATATCATTTCTTTTATATATATATTTATAGATTGTCCTTGTGTACCTGGTCAGACCTACCTCTATAACCTTTACTAGAAGACAAAATCAATCTGATGCAATATATATATATATATATATATATATATATATATATATATATATATATATATATATATATATATATATATATATATATATATATATATATATATATATATATATATATTCACTGACGAATACTTACACATAAGAAAGCATACTTGTGGTTCTCGTATGTCAGTCGGCACTCACTGTTTCTTCATACAGTCGTATCTATTTCTAGTTAGATCAATCTTCACTTAAAGTCTTTGTAGATCAATCTTTTAGCTTAAAGTGTCTCCTTAATAATATACAGCTTCCTTCAAATATTCATCCTCAATAATATACAGTTGCCTTCAAATATTCATAGCCTTCCGCTTCTTTATACGTTGTCGTACTGTTCTCATAGTGAACCGGGTCATTGTGCTTCTGCTAAACATTCCTGTAAATAAGAACTTATTTCGTGCATAATGTATTCACAATCCAATACTTACAGGACAGCATAATTGCTGATCTCCTTCAGAAATAAACTCTCACTGTGAACTACAGAATCAAAAATAACTATCTTCCGATAGTTTAACACTGGCTGAAAGTGGCTGGACATATGTGTATACTCATAAACAAAATACCCTGTCTGTAAAACCACAGATGGTACAACTCGTCCGCACAGCAGCTCAAATCTTCTCAGCACTCATCACACACTGGTAACTAACTCAAGACTAATGACCTCTGGTCATCTCAGCGTGGTGCGTTTTTCTCACCACACTCTGATTCGCTGACAATTCTTTTTCTTTAAATTTATTGGTCGAGCTTTGTTGTTCTCGAACATTCTTTTTACATCCCTAGTTGATCACCCACTTTTAGTTAACGTGAGCTGTATCTTGAGCTGTTGTCAGTTACAATTATGTTTTCCTTTCATTATTTTTATCGGTGAGCTGTCTTAACTGTTTATCACACTTTAACCATACCATGATTAATGCTAGCGCAAGCCCTGTTTATTTTCTATGCACTGGGAATTGAACCACGTTATTTGAAGCTTCCGAATTCACTCCTCGTTTAATCTAACTTGGGGAAGAGTGAAAGTAATAACTTTGTTGAATATAATTACTCAGGCTGTTCCACGGCCATAATGGTGCATTATCTGTAGTTTCTTTAATTCATTTGTGTACTCTTGTTCCTGACTGTTTCTTCAGCTGATCATACACAGAGACAGCCATGACTCATCTTGCATCTATTTCTAAAACTATGTATTTTGCTGTGAACCATTTATATCTCAATTTTGGGACCAGATCATTATAAATGAACTACTTTAAATGGTTGTAGAGCGATGATATAAGATAATAGCCTGATCTGATAATGAAGCTGAGTCTTAGAGATGCCATTTATCCATTCATGCCAATGACGTCTGCAGAGTTTCTTCCCATGTAGTTCTATTGCCATTTTGCTGCACTGTTTTTGTATCCTCGTATTATTGCCTCTTTCTTGGACTTTCTCTATTCTTATGTAACCATATCTCTGCTCTCCTTCTTTGAGGCGTTGGACCATCTGCGGATGTCACCTTGGCCAAATCCTCATCTGGCATTGTTTGGAAATGTAGCATTACACAACATGCCTCATGTCCAAACTGTAGACATTTACCAATAGCAAGCAATATGTTTTACTGGACTTAACAGTTGGGAAGCCAAAGAGAACCCAGAGAAGAAGGACCGAGAAAGGAAGCCAAAGTTACCAAGACTTCATGAGCAGAGCTGAAGAAAGCCAAGATCAGATGCCAATGGTGAGAAACGACTGTAGTACAATGTTCTGGGGGGGGGGGGGGGGCCAAATAGGATGGGTAGATCATGATGGGACATAACTTTGTTGAAGATTTAACCTATGTTTAAAATAATGACCTAAATCCCAACTGAGCTCAGGTGAGAAATACAAGAGCAAAGTGACCTTTAAACTGTAAATAAATAATACACACATAAAGGTATGTTACAGACACACATGAGAAATGATGAAGCAGTAAACGAGACAACAGAAACACATTAGAAGTGATAGGTCTAGTAAACAAATTATGTAGACCATTCATAATTAGTGATAATTTTTTAAATAAAGGTTAATAAACAAAATGATTCTCTCATAGAGCCAGATCTGAGGTCCCTTGTCTTTGCGTACACGTACATAATGGATCATAACTTTTTGTCAAAATGCAGTGTAAACTTGCTTAAAGCCTTACACAGGAATTACATTTTAGGTGTATATATTAATTCACGCAGAACTTTCTATCTGAGTGTTGGCTTACTTCTTTCCAGAATTGTATCAGTCCCAGAGTAGCAGATTGGCATATTTAAGACAAGTCTCATAACCTTTTTTTCTCTCTCTCTTACTCACACACCTCATAAATACACACACTCATCTTATAAAACAGTTCAATACTCATTCACATAAATACGTTCGTATTCGCATACAAATTAATGATTCCAGAACACATTCTTTCAAGTACACATGTTTGAACATTCTTACATTCTTATTCAAATACAGATAAATGAACATCCGTTCACTCTCTCTCTCTCTTCTATTGTCTCTACTCACCTACATCTGTTATGGCACTAGAGATGTCAATATAATCTGCCTCTTTAATCCTACCAAAAAAAAAAAAAATGCTGTTCATCGTAAAGATGATGATACTGAAATGATGTTTGACAAATGTAAGAAAATGAAACATAACATGTTCATTAACACCTATAAGAAAAATGACTAATTTTGAATGTGTATTAAACACGCCGATACGAAAGATGACTATAATCTTGAGTGTACATTAATTTACTAATTGGCCATCTGACTGACTATGCGCTAAAAAGATCTCCTTTCGCGGCACATTTACAGGGTTCTGGGATCGAAACCTGGTTGTGTCACACTCCAGTCTACCCAGCTGTAAATGGGTACCTAACTCTGCTCTACGGCTGTGGAAGGCAAAAGCAATGAGGAAGTGTTTCTCCACTTCATAAAAAGCTGTAACTAGAGTATGGGGCGAGTTCACTCCCCTGCTGCAGTTTCTGCTATGGGACTACCTTTACTTTTTCAATGCAGAGGTTGTCTGATAGGTTGTCTGATAGGTTGTCTGAGAGGTTGTCTGATAGGTTGTCTGAGAGGTTGTCTGAGAGGTTGTCTGAGAGGTTGTCTGATAGGTTGTCTGATAGGTTGTCTGATAGGTTGTCTGAGAGGTTGTCTGAGAGGTTGTCTGAGAGGTGGTCTGAGAGGTGGATTGAGAGGTGGTCTGAGAGGTGGTTTGAGAGGTTGTCTGAGAGGTGGTTTGAAGGTTGTCTGAGAGGTTGTCTGAGTGGTTGTCTGAGAGGTTGTCTGAGAGGTTGTCTGAGAGGTGGTCTGAAAGGTGGTCTGAAAGGATGTCTGAAAGGTGGTCTGAGAGGTGGTCTGAGAGGTTGTCTGAGAGGTTGTCTGAAAGGTGGTCTGAGAGGTTGTCTGAGAGGTGGTCTGAGAGGTTGTCTGAGAGGTTGTCTGAGAGGTTGTCTGAGAGGTTGTCTGGGAGGTTGTCTGAGAGATTGTCTGGGAGGTTGTCTGAGAGGTGGTTTGAGAGGTTGTCTGAGAGGTTGTCTGAGAGGTTGTCTGAGAGGTTGTCTGAGAGGTTGTCTGGGAGGTTGTCTGAGAGGTTGTCTGAGAGGTTGTCTGAGAGGTTGTCTGAGAGGTTGTCTGAGAGGTTGTCTGAGAGGTTGTCTGAGAGGTGGTCTGAGAGGTGGTCTGAGAGGTGGTCTGAGAGGTTGTCTGAGAGGTTGTCTGAGAGGTTGTCTGAGAGGTTGTCTGAGAGGTTGTCTGAGAGGTTGTCTGAGAGGTTGTCTGAGAGGTTGTCTGAGAGGTTGTCTGAGAGGTTGTCTGAAAGGTGGTCTGAGAGGTGGTCTGAAAGGTTGTCTGAAAGGTTGTCTGAGAGGTTGTCTGAGAGGTTGTATTAGAGGTTGTCTGAGAGGTTGTCTGAGACTGTCGTAGATTTTCGATAGGAGAAATAAGACTAGGTTTGGTCCCTTCTGAATAGGTTTGAATAGGTGATAGACTCAGTGAGAGTTAGTGAAAGGTAATAGAATTTCCACACACGTGAGATGATAGATTTTGATATAGTGGCTGTCTCTGAAAGCGAAAAGAATTCTTCTCTCTCTCACCTATCTTCTACAACAGTTGTTACAGCGTCAGACAGACTACACCAATATACATATTTCGTATATTTCTATCACTCACAGGCACGCTCATACACGTGACGACAGGTAAACACACAGACGTGGGAAAACTATAACAATGATATATATATTATCTAGAACGAGCTGACCAAACACGATTATTAAGTTCAAGAGCGATTTTAATATCAGGAAAAATCGGCTCACAACATCAAAGAAAGTACATCAAGGAAAATACATATACACATAGTCATAAAAATTCAAGGAAATGTTACAAGGATGATAGCCCCGTTATAGTGTTAACTCTAGGTTTAGCCCGGCCCCGTTAAGAGAACAGATGATGGCGCCAGAGTCACAGATACATAGGGTTTGATTCTAAGAGTTTTCTTTGTTTTATCTCGTAATTATATGCACAGAGTTTGAGAAAAAAAAAATCTGATTTAACCTAAGACAAAAACACAAGAACTCTAGCCTTAGCAACAAATTATGCAGATTGAGAAAAAAAAATAGGACAGCAACAGGGTGTCAAAGATATAATAGTGAAAATATCACTCAAACCAGCGTACACTCATTCATTCCGCCATGGCCTCTCATACTTGTACTCACGACTTTGCTCGCTGCCTCTTGGAACACACTGATTTTAGATTTTCACACAGACTCAAAAAAAATGCAGTCTTCTGCCAAGAAGTCCCCAGTTCCAAAAGACGTATTTAACTCGGAGTCTCCGGGAACGACTACTTGGGTGTGCAAATTTGTTCAAATGTCTGATTAAGTCACCTAACAATTATTCCAGGCGCGGGAGTTAGCAGAGCACAGTGTCAATAGCGTAGGTTTCTAGAAATGATGAATGTCGGGTCGGTGCCTTCCCTCAGTATAGGATTCACTTTAGTCACACCACAGATTTGTCCACAAGAATATATATATATATATATATAATATATATATAATATATATATACAATATATATATATATATATATATATATATATATATATATATATATATATATATATATATATATATATATATATATATATATAGTCGGGAAATGTTAGTTAATGCTAGAAGTATTTCGCGCCACCAGGCAGAAAAATTACGTAGAGTTTTTCTAGAAGAAAATTAAGATCTGGCTCCAAGGTCCAGTATTTATCATTACAGTCTTTGAAAACCCGTTATTGGGATATAGTATTTCTGGCTAACTCGGGTTGCATATGCACTGTTTAGACCAGTGGTACTTAAGAAACCCACGTGGTTCAAAATAAGGACTGTCTATTTCTTCACAAGTATGGAAACTACTACTAGGTGCTGGTAAAGTTAGGGTCACCCCAAAACTTTCACTGTGTGGAGGAAAAATAACACATATAATATAATAAACAGAATCTGTACTGGTTATAACTTACATTTAAACTTGCAAGCAGAGAGCTTTGCTTATCATTTAAACTTCCCGTGACGTAAGTTATATTTAAAAATCAGCAATCCTCATGAATTAGGAACACGTGCGTAATCCGTCACCATTCATGAGGCTCGATTCTAGAGTTTATACGTTAGTTTAGAAAAATACACTCGACTGAGTATTAGCAGTTAAATTAAATTCATAAATAGCTACAATTTCCGTTATAAGCTAGAAATTTTAATTTTATACTGCTTTCCACTGAATGCTTCCCTAGAAAATATAATAGCCTACCACTTTATTTCTCTTCTGCGCTAAAGAAATAGATTAAAATGAATTAAGCGATTAAACACTTTAACACTCACAAAATCTATATATCTATCATATTAATTACCTCAACCACAGAATTACAGGTAGTCGCACAACTTAAGAATAAAAATGCTGAAAATATTTCTGGAAGTCTAGAAGTTCGACAAATTGCCGAAACAAACTGAGATACTTCGCTAACAGCTATTCTGTTTACGAGCAACCTATCTACTGTGAGTCTATGAGCGAGAATGAAATTAAAGTTTCAAACTCGGGCCAAATATCTTAAAATCAGACAAAGGGCCCAAACTTATTTCGCCAAGCGAAATTATCTCCCCTACTCCCAACATTTACGTCCGCTTAACGCGTGTCGTAACTGTCACCTACTGACCACGATGTACGCGTGTCAGTTTCAAATCCCAGACAGCCTGACTCCAATGCAGGGCAGTTTTCACACTACAGCTGACCATGGCCCACCGTGAGCGCCGTGTCAGTTTGGGATTTTCCAGACAAATGTCTGGATACTGACCGGTGCAGATGTAAAGTATCACACCTCACCGGGACTTATGCCGAGAAGAAGCTCGCGCGCTCGGTGAGAATGTAGACGATTTGCTACGTCCTATGTTCAGCGAACCGACTTATCACGCCTTCTGACGCCCTGCAGCCCTGACATCTACGTAATATCGTCCTAGCGCGATTCTCAGTTTTAGAGAAAGGAAAACAGGTAAAGTTTGCGAATTATATGAAAATAATATTCGCAAAACGAATGGATGAAAAATATACAGGAAAAAGGAAATACAGAGATAATAAAAGAGAGAAATCGGGTGAAAGAATAGGAAGAAGATGTAGGAAATTAAATGAATATAAACCCTACGTGACAGAGCCTCCCCCTTTAAGATATGGAAGCACTCCATGTCTACGTTATGGAGTTTAATTTCCTATAACCGTAGCTTCGGGGTGTCTGTCTTCTTCCCTCTCCTCTTCCCCCTCCATCTCTGTCCAATTCCTACTCAAGTCCACTCCTCAAAGTTTCCTTCCCCTGGAATGTCTCATATGCGCGCTTGAAAGAGCGTCGCCGCTTCTGACATTTTTGAAAGATTTCCTGTGATAGCGGTGGAATATCCCTGCCACTATCGTCATCTTCGTCAGTTTTGGCGATCGTAAGGAGATGGTCGGAGGTTGGCACTGGTTTTTCCAAGTATCTCTTTAAGAGATTTAAATGGAAAACCTTCTCCTTTCCTTCAATAGAGATCTGGTAGTTAGCCTTAGAAATCTTTTTCAGGACGGTAAACGGCCCTTGCCATCCGATCTTCAGTTGGTTGTTCTCGGTAGGGAGCAACACCAAAACTTTCTCTCCTGCTTCCAGTTCTCTCTCTTCCGCGACTTTCCTGTATCGGTTAGCGTGCTTGGTGCGTGCTCGCTTAAAGTTAGTCGTTGCTAGGTCCCACCCTAGTTTCAACCGTTCCTTTAAAACCGACACATATTTACTGGCTGAGACAACTGTCTCATCAGCCTTCTCGTCTGTCAGAGACTGAAGTAAGGCTTCAAGCGGGCCCTTAATGGGTCTGCCGAATAAGAGTGTAGCTGGCGGAAATCCTGTGGAAGTATGAGGAGATTCTCTGTAGCCAAATAATGCTGCAGGAATACAGAGATCCCAATCTTCAGGTTTCACTTGTGCCAGCTTACTTAGCATCATGGTGAGGTTTCCATTAGCACGTTCCACGAGCCCATTTCCGGCCGGAGTATATGGCTTAATGTGGATGTGCTGGGTCCTCAAGATCTTAACGATCTCATCCATCAACAGGTTTCGGTATGGAGATCCATTATCCGTCAACACTTGCTGAGGGAATCCCAACCGAGTGAAAATCTGCACGAGGGCTTCTGCGACATGCTTGGCATCTGCACATGTTAGCGGGATAGCTTCTGCCCATAAAGTGCATGTATCGACTAAGGTCAGGATGAACCTGTTCCTTCTTTTAGTCCTTTCGAAAGGCCCTAAAATGTCGATCACAACCCGTTCGAATGGTGTTCCCACTATTGGCATTTCACCCATGTGGACTGGGGGTGTCCGTTGCTTGGGTGGTACACGTTGGCACTGGGCACAGGATTTGACGTACCTGATAATATCAGTATTCACTCCTGGCCACCAATAATGAGTGGTTATACGTTGGTTTGTGGCGTTCTGTCCCATATGTCCGCTAAAGGGAAGAGAGTGCCCCATTTCTAGGATTTGGCTTCTGTACTGTTTCGGTACTAGGAGCTGGTTGTAACCTTGGTCAGGCTTGCCCGTTCTCCGATAAAGTACGCCATCCTTAGAAAAAATGTCCCCGTGCTGTTTGGGTTCCTTAGCCATGGGCAGTTTCCTAAAGCAGGGTGCCAAAGTAGGGTCCTTGTATTGCGCTTCTTTAAGTTCCATAGGTAACAAATTAGGCGCAGGCTCCCGTTCCTTCTTGGTTTGCCCTCTTGTAGTTACTGCTGCCACAATCGGCTCTTCCGGTTTCCCAATACACACGTATCTACCGCCAAGTATGACTGGGTAGATGGGATCATTCATAACAGCCGCTTTGATCACGCCTCTGACGAAATCAGAGTGGATCTCCACCAATGCGATGGGAAGCGCTGTAGGTGCATCACTCTTACGAACTCCACAAAGTTTGACGGTCTCTCCTGTCTCTTGACCGGGTTTAACCAGGTTTCTGGCAACAATGCAATCGTAAGAAAGCCCCGTGTCAAATAAGCAAGAAGTTTGAGAACCGTTCAAAGTAACAGTACCTCGCGTTGAGGGTCTATCCCCAACAGGTTGGGAATCACTGTCAATAATTCCGCCTTGCGAGACTGTCAATAAGCATCCGATGCGTTTCGGCTCGGTGTGCTCGGTCTGATCATATGTCCCGTGCTCAGGGGTTCTCCCTTTGCCACCTTGTCCTTTCTGGCTACGCTGCCATGTAGGTCGGTCGGGTTGATCAGACTGTTTGGGGTGGTTGGGGTACTTGTTCTTGTAGAACTTGGATTTTTCAGGAGGGGGGTTTTGAGGTCCAGTTTCTCTGTGGTTGGTTTGGTTAGAAGCCTGAGAAGATTGCTCTAGGTTATGTTTTCGAAAATGCTCCTCTGTCGGTTTCCGCTTTGTGGCCGGTAGTTCAGCCAGCGCATTGTGATAACGCTCAGACTTTTCCAAAATGTCTTCAAGTTTTTCTGCCCCCTGCTCAGCGAGAAATCTCCGGGTATCAGCAGACAATGTGTTCTTTATTTGTTCAGTTAGAACAAGTTCCTCAAGACCTTCATAGGTAGAGGGGAGCTGCGAAAGCTCAAGGCACTTTGTTAGATATCCCTTAAGACGAGATGAGAACTGGTGAAAAGTTTCAGAATTCTCTTTCCGGCTGTTGCGAAACAGTTGCAAAAACTTGCGAGCGTTCATTTCAAAGCGCTCCAGTAACGCTTTCTTCAACACATCGTAGTCGTCTTGTTGGCTACTTTCCAGCTTAGAATAAACATCATAAGCAGAACCTTTTAGGGCCTGGGAAAGTTTCATATTCCAACGCGACCTCTCTAACCCGTACAGAGTTGCAATTTTCTCAAATTTTTCTAACCATGTGTCAATCTTCTCATTTGGACAAGGAAAAGATTCAAGAGTGAAAGACATAGCATTTAGTTGAAGAGATTGAGTGTTAGCAGGGTCAGTTAAGGAAGAATGAGGAGAAGACTCTCCATTGCTGGAGGTAGAGGCAGCGCCACGACTTTGGAACTCTAGGGTTTTAAGCGCCAACTCGTGCTGTCTCTGTTTCTCTCTTTCCTCATGCTGTCTCTCCTCTCTCTCCTTCTCATGCTGTCTCTCCTCCCTCTCCTTCTCATGCTGTCTCTCCTTCTCTTTTTCCCTCTCCCTGCGGATTTCCATTTCCTCATCCATCTTCTTCTGCTGTAAAGCTTCAGCTGCTTTCCTCTCCGCATCATATCTCTCCAGTTCGTCTCTGACAAAAGCTTTCGCTTCCTCTCCTTCCAGTCCCTCCTCTCTCGCTTCGTCCCTGAGAAGTTGTCTAAGCTTTGCCCTCTCGGCCATATTATGTCAGTGACTGAGACTGTTGAGAGAAAGAAAATAGGAAAAAGAATAACCTAGTTCCTACCACTTACGAGAAAAAAATACCAAAAAAATCAAAAGATGATATATTTAACCCTGGGATACCTCCTCCAAAATAAAATCTAACTATCGCTGCTATTATCGGCAATAAAGCACTCAATGCAAAACACGACTACGCCAAATAAATGGTAGTTAAGATTACAACTGAAAAATAAGTTGCTACAGTGGAAAAGCAAAAGAATATTGCAAAAATTAAAGAGAAAAATAATCCCTTAATTTTTAAAAATCCACTATAAGTTCGCCCCTGAAGTCAGATCGGGTAAGGGAGGGAATTAATCTGGACAAAAAGTCCGAAACACACTCCTTAACTTAGTTCAAACGCCGTTCTGCCTCAGTACCCAGTGAATGTTATACACTCACCACTTTACCAGCATTTAGTATTACAATCAGCAGTTAACATATATCCCGACAAAATCAACCTGTAACCAAAATGTATATTATTCAAAGATGCTGTGGAAAAAAAAAACTTATTAGTTTGTGTGGTCAGCACGCCCGTAAACAGATCGCTAGTCTAGGGGGTAATTTTTTTTTTTAAAAGATACACAGTCACAAGACATCACACTCTTACTCTATATCAGAATACAGAATCTTAAGTTCAAAATCCAGATAGACGAGTCCACATTTGTCGTACTCGTCTTCCTATTCTAAGTTCAAAGAACCCGAAACGAGCGACCCGTATCGCCATTTGTAACGAGCGACCATTTGTCGTAGATTTTCGATAGGAGAATTAAGACTAGGTTTGGTCCCTTCTGAATAGGTTTGAATAGGTGATAGACTCAGTGAGAGTTAGTGAAAGGTAATAGAATTTCCACACACGTGAGATGATAGATTTTGATATAGTGGCTGTCTCTGAAAGCGAAAAGAATTCTTCTCTCTCTCTCACCTATCTTCTACAACAGTTGTTACAGCGTCAGACAGACTACACCAATATACATATTACGTATATTTCTATCACTCACAGGCACGCACATACACGTGACGACAGGTAAACACACAGACGTGGGAAAACTATAACAATGATATATATATTATCTAGAACGAGCTGACCAAACACGATTATTAAGTTCAAGAGCGATTTTAATATCAGGAAAAATCGGCTCACAACATCAAAGAAAGTACATCAAGGAAAATACATATACACATAGTCATAAAAAATTCAAGGAAATGTTGCAAGGATGATAGCCCCGTTATAGTGTTAACTCTAGGTTTAGCCCGGCCCCGTTAAGAGAACAGATGATGGCGCCCGAGTCACAGATACATAGGGTTTGAGTCTAAGAGTTTTTTCTTTGTTTTATCTCGTAATTATATGCACAGAGTTTGAAAAAAAAATCTGATTTAACCTAAGACAAAAACACAAGAACTCTAGCCTTAGCAACAAATTATGCAGATTGAGAAAAAAAAAATTAGGACAGCAACAGGGTGTCAAAGATATAATAGTGAAAATATCACTCAAACCAGCGTACACTCATTCATTCCGCCATGGCCTCTCATACTTGTACTCACGACTTTGCTCGCTGCCTCTTGGAACACACTGATTTTAGATTTTCACACAGACTCAAAAAAAATGCAGTCTTCTGCCAAGAAGTCCCCAGTTCCAAAAGACGTATTTAACTCGGAGTCTCCGGGAACGACTACTTGGGTGTGCAAATTTGTTCAAATGTCTGATTAAGTCACCTAACAATTATTCCAGGCGCGGGAGTTAGCAGAGCACAGTGTCAATAGCGTAGGTTTCTAGAAATGATGAATGTCGGGTCGGTGCCTTCCCTCAGTATAGGATTCACTTTAGTCACACCACAGATTTGTCCACAAGAATATATATATATATATATATATATATATATATATATATATATATATATATATATATATATATATATATATATATATATATATATATATATATATATATATATATATATATATATATATATATATATATATATATATATATATATATATATATATATATATATATATATATATATATATAATTATATAGTCGGGAAATGTTAGTTAAGCTAGAAGTATTTCGCGCCACCAGGCAGAAAAATTACGTAGAGTTTTTCTAGAAAAAAATTAAGATCTGGCTCCAAGGTCCAGTATTTATCATTACAGTCTTTGAAAACCCGTTATTGGGATATAGTATTTCTGGCTAACTCGGGTTGCATATGCACTGTTTAGACCAGTGGTACTTAAGAAACCCACGTGGTTCAAAATAAGGACTGTCTATTTCTTCACAAGTATGGAAACTACTACTAGGTGCTGGTAAAGTTAGGGTCACCCCAAAACTTTCACTGTGTGGAGGAAAAATAACACATATAATATAATAAACAGAATCTGTACTGGTTATAACTTACATTTAAACTTGCAAGCAGAGAGCTTTGCTTATCATTTAAACTTCCCGTGACGTAAGTTATATTTAAAAATCAGCAATCCTCATGAATTAGGAACACGTGCGTATTCCGTCACCATTCATGAGGCTCGATTCTAGAGTTTATACGTTAGTTTAGAAAAATACACTCGACTGAGTATTAGCAGTTAAATTAAATTCATAAATAGCTACAATTTCCGTTATAAGCTAGAAATTTTAATTTTATTCTGCTTTCCACTGAATGCTTCCCTAGAAAATATAATAGCCTACCACTTTATTTCTCTTCTGCGCTAAAGAAATAGATTAAAATGGATTAAGCGATTAAACACTCTAACACTCACAAAATCTATATATCTATCATATTAATTACCTCAACCACAGAATTACAGGTAGTCGCACAACTTAAGAATAAAAATGCTGAAAATATTTCTGGAAGTCTAGAAGTTCGACAAATTGCCGAAACAAACTGAGATACTTCGCTAACAGCTATTCTGTTTACGAGCAACCTATCTACTGTGAGTCTATGAGCGAGAATGAAATTAAAGTTTCAAACTCGGGCCAAATATCTTAAAATCAGACAAAGGGCCCAAACTTATTTCGCCAAGCGAAATTATCTCCCCTACTCCCAACATTTACGTCCGCTTAACGCGTGTCGTAACTGTCACCTACTGACCACGATGTACGCGTGTCAGTTTCAAATCCCAGACAGCCTGACTCCAATGCAGGGCAGTTTTCACACTACAGCTGACCATGGCCCACCGTGAGCGCCGT
The DNA here is from genome assembly GCA_024509875.1 of Oreohelix idahoensis. NCBI lineage: Eukaryota > Metazoa > Mollusca > Gastropoda > Stylommatophora > Oreohelicidae > Oreohelix > Oreohelix idahoensis. The sequence goes on from JAMPIV010020308.1 coordinate 61,847, forward strand.
GTCAGTTTGGGATTTTCCAGACAAATGTCTGGATACTGACCGGTGCAGATGTAAAGTATCACACCTCACCGGGACTTATGCCAAGAAGAAGCTCGCGCGCTCGGTGAGAATGTAGACGATTTGCTACGTCCTATGTTCAGCGAACCGACTTATCACGCCTTCTGACGCCCTGCAGCCCTGACATCTACGTAATATCGCCCTAGCGCGATTCTCAGTTTTAGAGAAAGGAAAACAGGTAAAGTTTGCGAATTATATGAAAATAATATTCGCAAAACGAATGGATGAAAAATATACAGGAAAAAGGAAATACAGAGATAATAAAAGAGAGAAATCGGGTGAAAGAATAGGAAGAAGATGTAGGAAATTAAATGAATATAAACCCTACGTGACAGAGACGTTGTCTGAGAGGTTGTCTGAGAGGTTGTCTGAAAGGTTGTCTGAGAGGTTGTCTGAAAGGTTGTCTGAGAGGTTGTCTGAGAGATTGTATGAGAGGTGGTTTGAGAGGTTGTCTGAGGTCAGACAATATTGAGTGAGATACTAATAGTAGATATAAATAGAGTCACGAATGTGAATAGAGAGTGAAGTATGACCTTCAGGAGAGGAGAAGATATGTCTATGTATCAAATCTCTCTTTCCCGCTACCTTCGCAAATATTCTACGTATTTCAGTAAGGACGGAACTGGTTAACATCCAAGCGACAGCTGCAATAGAAAGTATATTTTGACCACTAAGTACATTTATATATTTATTAATGAAAATCCACACAATAGAAAAAGAAAACTCGCTAGATATGAGTTGTCTAGCGTATAAAAAAAAACAAAAAAACAAAACAAAAAACAATTTTTAACAAAATTGAAGGGTTAGTAAACTAAATAAACCACACAGTAATGTTAACTAGCATGGGACAATCCCCAGTCTTCGAGAAGAGGAAAAAAATAAACAAATCACGAAGATGAATATCTCTGTCTAGTTAAATAAATTACGAAGGTGTGTATACCTCTTCCTTTGGAAAATCACCTATTTGGAATAGAATGTATCCATTAACTACAACCAGTACACCTTGTGTGACAGTGAGGTTTGTTACCCAGGCATTATAGGTGCCAATGAGATAAGGTCATACATTTTTAGTAGACCAATCAAAATCATTGACGGTGACAAGGGCCCACAACACCTGTCGGGCTAAGGAGAAGTTAACATTATCATTAGGGCAGTTCCATCTAGACGACCTCGGGGAAGGTTGTGTTTCTACTGGTGAACTGATGAGAAGCCATGTTTGAGCTGTCTCATTCTCGTAGAGCAACGAAGACCTGTTCTAAGTTGAATTTTCTTGAAGTGTTTTCAGAAAAAGAAGTATACTGTGTGTAAAGTTAAATGATATCGTTTTTTTTCAAGACAGAAAATAGCGGCAGCTATATTTTTTTCTGTACTGGGAGGATAGACTTTGTGTAGTAAGACTCATGTAAGTACAATCTCGATTTATATTTCATTTCACGGATTAGAATTGATTTTTATATTGTACTAGGAAGGAAACCAAGAAACAACTACATATATATTCAAGTCTTATCATCGGAAGAGATTAGCATCTTTAAAATATTGAAGGTAAAAGGCGCAACCACCTGAACTGAAAGGTTGTGGAAGACGGTCAAAGCGACCTAGATATTGAGTTGCACAAGATGTTTGAATAACTCATACGGTTGTGGAGAACGAAAAGGAAAATATGGGTAAACAACATTCACGACTAGGAATAATTGATTTGAATTTCATCTGAAATTGTTTATTTATGAATTCCTGTAAATAAACCTTGTTTATACTATACTTGTGTGACAAGCGTCCAGAGATGATGTCGCCGATTTAATTAATCTGTGGATATTTTAACACAATAAAGCACTCCACTAGGCTTTTCAATGCAGCGATACGGTGATTCTAGGCTCTCATTCTTATGGTATATGCAGTCAAGACTTTTCACTGCCTTATGCCTTTCCTTGGGGACTCTGGCAAGAAGTGACAACAGCGTGAGTATGGACGTTAGAATTTTATTGATGGATTTCCCAACTGGTAAATTCAGAAAACAGTCTAAACTGAGTGAGAAAAAAAAGGTGGGCTGGATAAAGTGTGTCGCGTAACCCGTTTGCGGTTGAGATACACGTGTGATCTGTAACTTCAAGGGATAATAAGCTCTGAAGTTGTAGGATAATAAGTCGCCAGATTTATTCAGCACAACACAACCCAATCTGAGGTTTCAGAAACGGGATCCAATAAAACTGGGATCCGAAAAACAACTGGTATCCACTAAAACTGGTACTCTAAGCAGGATTGTCTTAAGGACAACTACAGGGGCTGTAAGATGTCCACACTTGTGGATATCTCTCCATAAGTTTATGAAATCCTTATCACCAAGCATCTGGTATAGGCGATAGCACTAACTCCACTGCGCAGGCTATTAGTTCTTCTGGGGGACAACGAGCACTGATAGATTGGGGGTTTAGTATATATATCCAGAATCTCTTACCAACTGGTGTCACTCGTGGCCCACACATGCATGGAGGTCGGCACAATTCCCCGTGTGACAAAGGTTTGAGGGAAATAAGAATGTTCTCCCTTACGACTCGGAATAAAAGCGATTACATATTAGAAACGTAGGGTCTACAGCAACGAGAGCGTTCAGTCACTTGAAAAGCAAGGACTCTCACTCGTGTTTGTTTTCCTGTGAGCCAAAGGATACGTAGATTTTGTCACCACCAGAATGAAAGAGTTTTAAGAGACGGTACACAAATACCGGCCTGCACACGTGTAAGATAGAGGGTTTTTCTTGTCTAGATTAAAAAATGACATGGCTGCACCCAGAATTACGCTCGTAGGTGCTTAAAATGAAGAAAATGGAGATAAAATCACTGGCAATAGAGGTGGTACTAACTGCCAGAAAGTGACATATGATCTCATTCAACTCACGATAGGATGCTAGATTTATGACAAGAGATATTAACAAACAGACATGGAACATTACAATGCAACTAATGTTATGTTATTTTATGCAATGAACTAGAAGTAGAACGGTATCGAAGTAATAATGCACTTTATTTACACATTAACTGGTTTCTGCTATATATTTGTCGCTTGACTGAACTGGAACCAGCGTTCAGAAGGGCGGAAGTCCGATTACTGAAGCTATGCTCTGCGCATGCTCTGTCAACATCCGGGTGTAGCTAAAAACTATTGAAACGGAATCGTTCTGTATGAAAACACAACAACTACCTACTTGGATCATGTAAAATGGAAAGTCTATATTGGCCTCGAGAAAATATTTTTTTTTCCAAAAATTTCAAATTTAATAAATGCAAAAAAATTCATTGTAACTCTGCCTATAACAGAGTAATTTTACAAGTATACTTATCACAAGTGCAAACTTTTATCGACATCTATCATCATCGGCTATTTTCTCCGTATAGAGCATTGCACAACAACTGCAGATGGCTCGAGAAGACTTAGCTCAAAGTAATATGCTCAGGTAGATGTTATTTCTCCAGTAATTTGTTTCACGTGAAGAGGTTGCCAGTCTCATACACAATCTTTCATTAGCTCCCTTTTATGTCATGCCTGAAGGAGCAGTAATCCCAGTGTTCCATGACGTGTCTGTAGAACTTAATGAGGGATTACTTTTTAATGGCATCTGGAACTTAAAAATGTATGTATGCACATCTCAGTTTTAGCAGCACCGGTCTGGGACCTCCTCCGTTGTGAAAGAGATTCTGTGCGTTTTCTAAAGAATTTGAATTTAAAATCTCATTCATCCTTTAAATAATGACTTTACAAAGAAGTTCATTGTGCACTAATGCTGGTAGGAACCTTTCAATATTTGATAATCATGAGCTCCCAGTAGAGCTGGTAGTGTATTTACTATTATAGCTGCTACTAGGGATGATGGTCTTTTTGGAAATTTATGAAGAATTAAAAAAACAAATCGAATGAAAATAATCTAAAAATGCATATAAACTTTGTAGAGCTGTCGCACAGTTACAGTGGGCGAGGAGCCAGTTGTCGTACTACTGCAGTATGATGGGGATGGCCTTTGGAATGTTGTCACGTAGGTCTCCAGAAATTGACTCGTTAAGATAGAAAGAGACCCATTCTAGTTAAGGACAAGAAGAAGTGAAGAAGAATGCTCTCTACTAGATAGTGTTTTCCATTAAATCATGGAAAGTTTTCTGTTTCCTTACAACATGAACTTCTTCCCTACATCTCTCGATAGAGAAAGAGTCCCCATCCTCGTAAAAGAAGAATTTCGACTGTAGATAAATACTTAACACGGACAGCATGAGTAGTACATTAAATAATAAAAATACAGTTTATTAGTACTCATTTAGAGTTAGTAGAAAGTAAAAAGGAAGATGGTGAGAGACAATCCACACACACACACAGACGAAATATAAAAATGTAGTTAATTAAATATGATAGCGAAACTAGATAAGTGAAAAGCTTATGGAATATAATAAGTGTTGCCACAATGATGATAAATCTACACTGTCCATGAGTCTCTCTAATTTCCTAAACTATACGATTATGCACAGGTATGCACTGACTGTCCAACGTAGATGTCTATTTCACTGTGTGGGTTATCTCCAAGGCGTGTACTTATTGATAAAAACCTTTGCATGTATTGTAGTGGGAACTTGTAAGATGTAATGTCCCTCGACGCTTGGAAACATCTCTAGCGTTTACATGCTGTTGACATTTATCTCTGGAACTGGCTGCTGCCTGCTCCTATAAAGACCCTGATTAGTCCAACGGTTTTCATGAACTATTTTCAAGCAGTAAGTGTATTTCGTGCTATGAAGCTTTGATTGAATGAGCTTACGTCGTTCAGTACACGGGTTAAATAGATGAATTCACTTCTTGCACTGACGCATTGACTAGCTGAATGTGGTTTAGACTACACGTTTTCGTGTAATTTGAAATACACACACACACACACACACACATATATATATATATATATATATATATATATATATATATATATATATATATATATATATATATATATATATATATATATACGCTCATTAAATTGTAATACTGTTTTGCGCGGCTCGTGCATACCATAATGCATGACTATTAAAAACAGAATAATCAGTTAGGAAGAAGTAATAGGGAGACATAAGATAAGAAAAAGATTGATATTAGGCGTGAAACGTATGAATCCATTTTGTGTCTTCAGTCCTGCATCTATGTCTGCATATCACGAGTTTGAAGTCTAATCAGAAACAAGCCAACAAAGCCTACGTCCGGATACCAGAACTCACAAGATAGGGCTTCACTTACTAAGTAACAAGGAAGCAAAACCACGCCCGTGTTTGTATACGTTGGTGGCGCAGTATTTTATTAATCTGTTTATAGAGTTCAAACAGCACAAGTGGATTCTCTTATATATCAAATTCAGGTCACTCAAAAGCTTATTGCCTCAAGCACGATCAAGCACTCATGATTTGATTCATATATATATATATATATATATATATATATATATATATATATATCGCATTATATATATATCATATATATATAAATAGTAAATATATATATATATGTTTCTGTATGAATCAACTCATGAGTGCTTGATCGTGCTTGAGGCAATAAGCTTTTGAGTGACCTGAACTTGATATATAAGAGAATCCACTTGTGCTGTTTGAACTCTATAAACAGATTAATAAAATACTGCGCCACCAACGTATACAAACACGGGCGTGGTTTTGCTTCCTTGTTACTTAGTAAGTGAAGCCCTATCTTGTGAGTTCTGGTATCCGAACGTAGGCTTTGTTAGCTTGTTTCTGATTAGACTTCAAACTCGTGATATGCAGACATAGATGCAGGACTGAAGACACAAAATGGATTCATACGTTTCACGCCTAATATCAATCTTTTTCTTATCTTATGTCTCCCTATTACTGTAGTGGTTTTTGATGTTATTGTATGGATATTATGTTACCTAGTGTACTGGATGAGGTCAGCTGTGAAGGCTCCTGAGATAAAAGTTTATGTGAGTTACAGAAGGCCTTTCTGCTACCACTTACGACCTCAAACAGACCTATTCTACTATAATGAATGTTAGCTACGTTAAAAGTCTAGGGTACTGAAATGTAATGTGTAGGTAATAAAATACACAGACACACACATGTAAATAATAAGTCTAATAATAATAATAAACTCTATGATAAACTGAACTAACACTGGCTGTTATAGTTTAAGTTTGAAAATTTTTTAAAATTTATTAGTCCTGAACCAATTGTTTCTTTTGGTCAGAACATATGAAATAATATGTATTTATCAATAAAATGCATATATATATATATACATATATATATATATATATATATATATATATATATATATATATATATATATATATATATATATATAGCATAATCAAATGAAATTTTTGTACATAGGTATATTATTACAATGGTTAATATTAATAATATCTACAATGTCTTGGGAAAAACTAGCACTGGATGTTTAGTTGGGGTGGCGTCATCATGCCCAATCTATGGTTACAAAGTTCATTGTCCTTGACATATGGACTGATATTAGTGTTTATATAACAAGATTTTATTTCTTTAATGATGGAAACTCTGACACCAAAGTTTGTGCCATGTGTCAACACTCTGTTTACTGCGCCACTCTTACACACAACACAGCAAAACAACATTACACAGATTGGGTCAGATCTCTCTGACCAACTTAGCACATCTCACCCAGTTGTTATCAAATAGTACCAGTTTCCCAAGACTGCATTGCATCCGAAATATGTTCAATAGTTTCCTCTTCCATTCAATAAGGTGGGTGATATGTTCCCACTGATCTCAATTATAGATCCGCCTTCCATAGTCTTAGATATGTTTTCATATATTATTTGTTTGTCTCTAGGCCCTGGACTGCTGCTGGGGACCTAGAGCAAGCACTCACTTGTCGTAATCATTTTTCATGATATGGCAGTATCAATCACTCAAAATATTAAAATAAACAAAATAAATGTTTTTTCCCTTACCACAATTCAGAATTGAGAACACAGTTACGTAGTACTAGCAAAACTCAGCTGAGCTGCTGGCTAGATTAGGGCGTCCCACTGATTTTTATTTAATAATTCCTGGAAATCACCTCTAGCAGTAACGAACTGTGTCAATGGACAGTCTTCTATATAATGGCACAAGCGTGCGTCTCTCTGTCAATAATATAAAAACTTCTGTCCAATCAACGGACTTCCCCACTAACTTTTTCAAATATTCAAACTAAAAGTCCAATTTCAGTCCAGTCTCAGTCTAGTATGTAGTATTTTTCCCAAAATTACACTTGTTTTTTGGACTAACTACATGAAAAAAACTACACAAATTTTTGTCTCCCCCTACTTCTAAGATCCTATGCTAAGTTATTTTTAGCTACTATCCTCCGACTTTGCCCCTAGTCCACTGCAGTTTGATTTTTGCATTTTTAGGCTCAAGGACGCCAAAATGTAACTTTAGTGAAAATATGCACAAAAAACTGTTCGCTAGTCTGTATGGAACAATACGGTCTTTCGTCAATATCTTCCGTGTTATCTGTCCGTCTGTGTAATTAAAAGTATATTATTTCTCTGCTCAAGATGGGCTATCAAACTAGCTAGGTTTTATTTTCATAACTTTATTATTAAAGAAAAGCCTACTTTTCTCAAGGTTAGTTTTGAAATTTTGTTTTTGAACCTTCGTCCACGGCGTTTGCCGCTGTATTCAAATTAAAACGACCAATTACGGTAAAACGTCTAAGATACGACTGTTTCTAACAAGAGCTAAGGTCGTTTTTCTACCAATTCCTTACATTGTGTCAACTAGTGGCGTGATTTTTCCTTTAAACTACAAATTGCGTCTTTTTGCATTTTAGATTCAAACACGTGTTCAGACCGTCATAATTTTTTTCTTTTATCTCCGTTTCTACCCCGTCTAAAAGGATAAATCGTTTAGTTTGCATGTTCCAACTAGTTAGTTTCAATGGCGGTAGAAAGCGCTGGCGTAGGTGAAGAAGCCTCAGCATATCTTGCCTATATTTTTATCCCTACGTGTTATTTTACCCGTTATCTTTATAATTGGAGATATTTTAACGTTGTATCACGGTAATTTCACCACAATTACTTCTTCCTAACTGATTATTCTGTTTTTAATTGTCATGCTTTATGGTATGCACGAGCCGCACAAAACAGTATTACAATTTAATGAGCATGAACGTGTGTGCCCATGTCAGTCTGCAGTTATGATCTGATTATCTAGCAGAAGGTGAAGTTTATTACTATAAATTACGTATTTACATTATAAGTCATAGAGAGTAATCATGATTTGATTAACTGTTACACTTCTTTTTGCACACCACATAGCGTCCATTATTTAGGAACTTTGTGGTGCTCTAAAGAACGTTGCTTGGCGCGTTGTTACGCGTAAAGATTATGACGTCAGAACTCGTGCAAATGTCAAGTCAGTCCTATTGTATGGCTCTGAGAAATGGAGAGCAACTAAAACAACAACCAAGAAGCTACATACTTTTATAAACAGGTGCTTGCGTAGAATAGAAGGACTGAAATGGTAAGATAAAGTCACAATTGTAGAAATGATGACAAGAACCAGACAAGTGCCAGTGGAACAAGAGTTAAGAAGAAGACGTTGGCGATGAATAGGACACACATTGCGGAGACCTGCTGATAGCATTACAAGGCAGTCCTTGTTCAGAAGTCCACAAGGAAAGAGAGGCAGAGGTAGACCAAAAAACACGCGGAGAAGGGAACTGGATACAGAGGTGAAAATGATGAGGAAAACAGGAAAGAACTTGAGCGCTTGGCACTGGACAAGAAGACGTGGCATGTGTTTGTTGATGTCCTTTGCTCCCATGGGAGCTAAAGGGTATTGATTGATTTGCTCGTGCCGAGATGGCGGTGATATTCAGGAACATGTTGCTAGTATCTACATCTTTCTGGATCCCATGATCGATCTTACTTGAATAATAATGATTATGATTTAATGTATGGACTGTGACGGACTCACACAGAATATATTGATCATCAATTGATCTCAAAAGTGTAACGGTAAAATGAATGTTGGCCCATTGCTGTTAGCCTATGGATTTTCATGAGTGGATCGTACTAAATGTATACTGTGTCTGTTCACCATGAGTTAATGTACTTTTTCTTAAGTTTCAGGATTGGACATTGTTCGTGTTGAACATAATTAGTTTAACACTAACTCCTAGCAGAATGTGGCAGTTAGTAAGATGGAACTAAATGCCACATTAGCTATTAACGAATAGACATAATGGAGAAAAAAACCAGTCTTTAGCATATTTAGCTATCATTTTTAGTGCAAAAAGCAATTATTAATGAAAAAAGATAAATTAATAATATTTTTTTTTCAAAATTTACCAACCTTATTTTCCTTCGCGAAAATCCTGAAGACAATATTTAGACTTTAAATTCTATTGGAATAAAATTATCTTCAAAACTGGAATGAAATAATAGAATAGGCTAGCACTTAGAAAATTCTTTAGTTATGCTTTGTGGAGGTTGTAAAACGTACTAACGTCTGTCAAACGTGTCTTATATTTCCCCATGACCAATTTTTGATAATTCTAAGGCAGTTCCTATAGCTCCGCCCCCTAATCCACTAATCGCCTTCTATCTTGCCATGCCACATCTGCATGTTTGCTTGCGAGTTCAGTATTCTTGAAACACTAAAAGTGGATAGGTTCTAGTAACATCTTCGTTTCCGTGCTATTTGTCTCGTTCAAAAATAGCCGTGGCTTCTAATTTCTTTCACATTGTTATTTTTCTCTTGGGGTTTCGAGTAAATTCCCCTATTTGTCACGTGCCTGGCAAGACGTCTTTTGTTTCCTTTTCGTATGGCCCCGGTATGGCTTCCTTTAATCTATTAATTCATTGTCTCGCCACTTACACGACATCTACGTTTCTACCGCAGTCAAAGAGTTTCCAATCTGATAACAAGCACTCCTCCGCGTCTCGCTAGTCCATTGTTTTCAATCGCTCCAGCTGGCCCTTATTGTATCAAAAATGCGCTGACACCGGCTTATTTAAACAGGGCATTAAGATATCAAACAAAATCTTCCTATTGCCCATGTTACCGTTGTTACAAGGTTGTCTAACGAAGCCAAGTGTGTTCTAGAAGATAAGCTTCATCAAAGCGCAGGGTTGTGAAATATTAAAGTTACACGCCATTGTTAAGAAAGATTACTTGAAAAATATGATGAACTAAAACAGGGAGAAATAAAATAAAAAGGATCTTGAAAAAGGTAACAGATGAAAGAAAGGATCACTTTATCACAAGTGCTCAACTCACACATACGATTCTAATTGTTATATAATATGACCTTGAATGTGCAAATTAATTAATGCGATTTGTTAGTGGAACAGCTTAGTTGCACATTAGATGCATGGCTAGATTCATCCTGAATTTAAAACAAACAAACAAACAAAGAGCAGAATACTTCTGGTTTCTTCCATTAAACGTAGAGGGTAGGCATTCTCCTCTTTTACTTTAGCTATAATAAATGTCAACTGGCTTATACTCTCATAGCTGCAATCCTGGCAGAAATTGATCCTGGTATCCTATGTTGAAAAGCATGAGTGTTGATTATTAAACTATCAAGGAATTAACAATTATTAATACACTTTTTCTATGGTGCATGATGGCTCATGATGATGAATTATAAATGGGAAAAAGACAATATAATGTAATATACTTGTGATAACAATAATTTACGAGAAAAATAGACACTTATAACTGAGAAACGTCTCAATCATATACAATCTCCATAGATATAGATCATCTTTTAGCAATAGACAGACTAAAGAAACTGAACAACAGTACTGAAAAAAAAAATAATTTGTAATAGTTAGGAAAATTATAATAAGAATGTAAAAGTCTACTGAGAAAACTAGTAACACTTATAACTAATATAAAATTAAGAGTAAATTAAGTATTAATCCACATACCTATATACAACTGAAGTATACATATTTTACCATTTTAGGACAAAGAGAATAAACCTACATTTGGACATTTTCATTCACCTTACATGCAGGATATCCATAAATTATTCACACCTTTATAAACCTTAATAAATTTGCTATTTTAGGAGCCATCTTAAAACGTTTTTCGGGAAGTAATACAACTCAAGAAATGTTAGTTTTAATTGAGAAGACTACCACCGTTTATTCAATACTTCAGTAATTCAGAATTCAGGAAACTTCTACGTGAGCCACAAAAGTAGGACGCGCAACATCAAGGTGATAGATGAACCTGCGTACTTTTGTGTTGTTGTGTTTAATCTTGCTAAACATAAAACATGTGAGGCTGCATATCCTCCAGCTGATGTGTATCATATTATTCAAGCATATCTAGGTAATTTGTAGCCTTCACAGTGCTCTCATGGAAGAAACATGGTCCAGACACACGGGTCTTTAAGAGAGAAAATCAAACGTTATCTTGGGATTATCGCGTTCGTGTTTATTACATTCATGCAGATTTTCTGATCTCCACACATAGCTACTGTGCCTGTTGACGTTACCATACAGCTCTTGGTGGTGGAGTTTTCTGATATTTTTCCAGTAAATGTCTTTGTATAGTAATTGAAGATTTAGTTTCCAAGAGCCACAGCACGCACGTTGCTTTCATATTCACTATTGTCATTGTACAATAAGTGGATGTTGTTCGAGATAAATAAGGTAAAATGTATGGAGTGGTGTTATTAATTACCACAAACCATTTTAAGATATATTCCCTAATAATGAATTTATTAACGTTTATAATGGAGTGAATAATTTATGGACACCATGTGCAATAATTGGACAGAAGGGATAATGCCATTGAATAAATATCGGCAACTTTACATACTATTTAAAACTGTAGATGCTATATGTACTTATTATTACCCATCAGAACTTAACAGGATATTATTTTCATCAACTGAATAAAAAAGGTTAATTGTAATAAAACCCAGTCTTTTCTTGAGTTTCCAGGCAAACAAATCTTTAAAATTTATTACATAGATTACTCATCCCAACATGGCAACATGTGAACTACAGTGATTTGACCAATTACAAAAAGTGGAAACTGAGGACATACTAAAGTGTGTGTAAAACATAAAAAAATAAAAAAATTTATATTTTAAACACAGGATTTTAATGCACTAAAAAGTCACAAATAATTTTTCAAGGAGTTTATAGCTGAAGTCAAAAAATGTAACATCAAATTGACAAAAAAATGTGGGGCGCTTAAGCGTTTATCATATATTTTATCCATATGTGTGTAATGAAGTATAAAGCAGAAGTTAATTTCATGAAGAATCAGCGCCCCAGACTGTGTTTAAAATATTTTTATTTAATTTTTAATTTTCTACTTTTTACTGTTTTTTGTTTTTGTTTTTAAATTTAAGTAAACTGTAATCGATCCGGTAATGACATAATCAGTTTGTGATAAACGAGTCCAGAGCACTGGCGGATTTTATTATTCAGTATATTACACGGAAAGTTAATATCTTTTTTTGTTTTATTTTAAAAATTTTTTGATAAGAGTTGTAAATTACATGTTTTTAAATGTAGTTGTCAGTTGTGTGTATGTCTGTGCACGCGCGTGCGATAGTGTGTGTGTGGAAGTGGGGGGGGTAGGGGGGGGTAGGGGGGGGGAGGGGGGGGTAGGGGGGGGGGTGGTGGGGGTATGGGGGGGGAGAATTGGGGGTGGCGGGGTGGGGGCGTTGGGGGTGGGGGGGGGGGGCGGGGGGGGGGGAGGGGGGGGGGGGGGGGGAGGGGGGGGGGGTGGGGGGGGGGGGGGGAGATGTTTTAATATTTCTTTCAAGAGAGACAATCTTGTTGAAAAGATTACACCTAGATTAATTGCAGTTATCACCCATTTCACTGATGATACAATACAAAAAAATAAATTAATTTTTAATTTTATTATTTTTACGACTGATTTTTGTATTGTCATGGGGAATACAAAACTATGCCAAGTTTCAGAGCTATTGCTCATCTTGAAGTGATTGAAAAATCGATTGCAACATTTGTAGGTGACAAAAGAGTGACATACGTTGCAAGTTAAAGAAAAGCCTGTTAAAAGTACCTGTCCCAGAAGAATAGGCACACATAATATAGCCAAGATAATAATAGTAAGAAAAACACGCGATATTCAATAGCAAAGCGGAACAGAGACAAACTGCTCTATAGTATGCACAACTTAAAAATTCAAGAGCATAATAAGTACTTTACCAAAAGAATGTTTTCCATATTAACAGAAAAAAAAAATTTATCACATTCCATTTAGAAATAGCAAAAATGATTGGCTCTTATAAGGCCACCAGTGCATATCACAACAGCAACTAGAGTGAGCGTTTGCATTGGGCTAGAAATCTCATCACATCATTGCACTCACAATAGAAAGCTGTTGCTGGGCTCCCCAACAATCACACAGACTCTAGACAACACCACCAAACAGCTACAGATGACATGTAAATTCTTCACCTTGGCTCTGGCTACAAAGAACGATGAGTTCAGCAGCCCCAGTTAAACAACAATAACAATAAAGAAATATCAACGACAACAAAACATATGATGACATTATTAGTTGGTCGTAAACTGGTAGTTATTTCAGTTGTCCATATTGACAAGAATGAAAGAGCATATAACTGATGCGTGATGCCATATGATGATGGATGGTATCCGCATGTCTGGTTTTGTGTAGTGTGTAGATGTGTTCAGTCAAAACAATGTTCATACAACAATAACAGGGCAATCCACATAGGACGTCAGTAAACTCACGACGTATAAAGTCAATGAGTCTTGAAACAGCCGTTGACGTTTTTCTTCATTATTTATTGTGGACGCCACAGTGACAAAATGGTTACGCAAATGTGTAGGCACATCAAACAGTCATTATCACAGCAACATTCAATACAGCAATAGACGGTAGACAGCATTACAATGATGAGTCAGATGCATGTTATATTTCATAGTGCTGTAAATGTAGTCAGGTGGAAAACTCCATCCTTTTCTATAACAGCCAGGAGATAACCAGATGTATGAGATCAGTTCACTCTCCTTAGTTTGACTTCAGCAAGACAGACACGTCTGCCGAAGTATAAATAATGTCCACAAAAATATCCTCTAGATAATAAAGGTTTTCCAAACCTAATTCATTTAACAAAGTAGCAAGTAATGGTCCTTGGTACATGCATCAACCGATGCAGTACAATGCAGCGACATGTGAGCTGGGAAAAAACATCTCGTGGCGACGACTTTCGGAGACAGGCTATGAATCGAAATCGCTCACGACCCAAAATCGATAGAGTTAATGAAAAAGTCAATTTACCTTGCTTTCATGAAATACACAGAAATATCACGCCTCCCGACATGTGGGAAAACACTAGAGGTATTATCTCGAATAAACGAAATATCCATTAAGAGGACTACACATCCCTGACAGAACAAAAAATAGCGGAGATCCCCTCTTCAACGAGGCATCTCTTTCGCCATTCCAAATCGCTCACTCCACTAGTCGTGGGCGGAAACCGATCGACCAAACAACAAGACAAGTCATGCGCAGTCCAGCGCAAAAATGACCACAGCTCAAACTTAACTGCATTCGATACCAACGCGAGAAGACAAATGCTTACCGAGAAAAGTGACTATAAATTCCAAGCAGTTGTTGCCCTTGCGTTATAAAACAGACATTGAAACAAAACGATGTTGCGAGAATTTATCACGCAACATATCACCACCTCCTCCCGATAAAAAAAAAATGTGGAACATATTTTTTTTTTTAAATATCAAAGAGCATGCGATAAGCGGCTCAAAACGCACGAATTATGCGCTGATAATTAATTAAATTGCCAAACAATAGGTTAATTATAGAGTGTCTGGTGAGGATATACCTCAACAGAAAAATAAATATGTCTCAAAAAATATTCACATCGGGGAGGTGTCACCAACACACATCACGTTAGCATGTAAACACAATATACGTATGCAAGTTACTATAATCATCATTAAACAGCATACTCTAATATTGTCTTTAAAAATGGATGTACAAATCTGATAGGAAAATTTAAATAGTACATTCTTTGACATGTAATGACATAAGTACATAGTAAAGTTAAACTACATGACGATCCAGGACATATGCTCTGGTATTCCGAGGGTAAGTACACAATCTAGAACTCGTAAGGTAAGTCCTCAGCTCAACAATGACATTCTGAGAAAGTACAAGCAATATAATGCTAATTAATAACTAATATGCTTCATAAGGTACAATACATTATTAATAATTGTGGCTGTTTAGTAAACTAACGGCCCTTATATTAACTACTCAGTCCTCCTCTATCATCTTAAAAAACGAACAGAAGAAGATGACAACAAAGCACGATAGTGTGTACATATAAAGTAAGTACAGATGTGCTAATCTATTGTAGAAATATAGGTGTGTTATGACTCTGTAATATATAGAAATATAGGACAGAAGTATTAGTTGGAGTCATGTGGGCATCTAGACAAAATGTCAGCCATCACATTATCCGCACCACGGATAGCTCGTACCGTGAAGTGAAAAGGTTGAAGAGCTATAGCATATCGAGTGGATCTCGAACTCTTCAAATTCTTAGTCTGAATAGCTGTAAGAGCTTTCTGATCAGTCTCTAGAATGAAATGTGCGCCCAGGAGGAATCTTTGTAGTTTTAGAATTGACCAAACCATCGCTAACAACTCACGGTCTAAAACCGAGTAGTTCCTCTCTGCCGCATTTAGTTTTCTAGAAATGTACATAACAGGATGCAGAGTATTTGCATATTCTTGCATCAGTGCTGCTCCCATCCCAGTGGATGAAGCATCACTCCGAAGAACAAAAGTCCTATCAAGAGTAGGTAATCTTAAGATGGGAGGAGAAGAAAATATATTCTTGATTTGGTCTAGTGAAGATTGGCATTCTTCAGACCAACGGACCAGATTAGGCGAACCTTTCTTCAACAATGTTGAGAGAGGTGCCATGATCGAAGATAAATTTGGAATAAATCTCCCATAAAAATTGAATTAAACCTAAGAGACTCCTAACTTGTTTCTTCGTTTTAGGAACAGAGATGTTCAGTATTTTGGAAGTATTGTGGTCTTCTGTCTTCAAGAGACCATGACCAACACGATGACCCAGGAAAGAGATTTCACCAAAACCAACAAAAGCTTTAGAAGGTTTTGCTGTCAAATTATTCTAGAGTGGACAGTAAGTCATATAACCCTAAATAGTGATCTTCCCAGGTATCACTGAAGAGACAGATGTCATCTAAGTATGCGATGACATCCGAACGATGTGACAGAATTCGACGCATCATGCGAACGAAAGTGGCAGGAGCGTTCATGAGACCAAAAGGCATAACATTCCATTGAAATAGACCCCTAGGTGTAGAAAAAGCAGTAAGAGGTTTGGCATGCTCTGCTAAAGGCACTTGCCAATAACCTTTAGACAAGTCAAGTTTAGTGAAGAATCTAGAATTAGAAAGTCTAATCAGTAGATCTTCTAACAAAGGCATCGGTTCAGCGTCGAACTTTGTGACCTGATTCAATTTGCGATAATCAACGCAAATTCGTATGTTCTTATCCTTCTTCCGGACAATAACCATGGAAGAAGAATATGGTGAAGTCGATGGTTCAATTATATTTAATTGAATCATTTCATCCAATTCCTTTTCCACTTGCGACTGAAAGTGTATAGGAATAGGATACGGCCTAACCCTAATTGGATTATTGTCGGTAAGAATTATGTCATGTTATATGACATCTGTGTGTCCAGGAATGTCAGTGAGAACATCCTGAAATGTTTGTAACATCGACGAGACTTGTCGATGTTCGTCACCAGAAAGATTAGGAGAAACAGAAACGTTTTTCCAAGATTCCGTAGAATGTAATGGAACCACTGGAAGGGGAAGGTTGACATCAGAGAAGGTAGCTTCCTCATCCTGAATGACAGACAGGGATGAATAATGACCGTGAGGTGCAGGAGCATCATCCGTTGCCTGGAAAATAGGCAGCAAATAGTCCGGACGTTCGTGAAATTCCGAAAGCATGTTTATGTGGAAAGTTTTATGCTTTCCATCAATATCGACCACATAGTCAACATCGGAAATCCGAGAGACTATTGCATACGGACCTTTCCATGCAATAAGAAGTCTATTTTCCCTACTGGGGAGTAGGACGAATGCTTTGTCACCTGGACAAAGTTGTCGTAGACATCTATTCTTGTTAGCAAACTGTCTTGCCTTCTCTTTAGCAATTTCTGATGAAGCAGTTGCTAGCTTACATGCCTCAATGATCTTTTGTCTAAGAGCAATGACATACTCATATGAGGATTGAGTTTCATCGCTAATATCATCGGCAGTGATGAGATCGTGTAATAAAGACATAGGGCCGCGTGGACGCGCGCCAAAGACAAGTTCGAAGGGAGAAAATCCTGTCCCAATCTTGAGGATGATCTTCAGTTATCTTACCAAGCAAAGTCTTGAGCGTTCTATTCAGACGCTCAACTAACCCATTAGACATAGGATGGTAGATACTACTGAGAGATCGTTCAATATTTAAGGTAGACATTACCTGTGACATAGTGTCAGATATGAGTTGAGTGCCATGGTCTGACAATATTTCTCTGGGGAACCCCAAGCGAGAAAATATCAACCAAAGAGCATCTGCGATATCTGTAGTAGATATGCTCTTAAGAGGAATAGCCTCTGGCCAACGTGTGCACATATCGACACATGTAAGGATAAACTGATGTCCTCTGGCCGACTTGACCTTAAAAGGGCCAATAATATCTATGGCCATTTTCTGAAACGGCCGAATAGGAATGTCAGCAGCCTGGATAGGCGCAGCATGTCGTGGTCCTCTAGATTTGACCTCCTGACATACCTTGCATGATCGGCAGTAAATACGAATGTCCTTATTGACAAAAGGCCAAAAGAAAGCCGCAAGGACTCTCGACTTCGTACGGGAAAAACCCATATGTCCAGCACATTGCGAGTCATGAGCATGTTGTAATATTTGGACTCTCATGCTCTTGGGAACAAGAATTTGCGAATGTGCCGACGTAGTCGAATCTTGTACCATACGTACAAGTACGCCGTTTCTCATTGCAATCCAAGATTTTCTATTTGTATCCTGATTCGGATCACCTTTCTTCGCAAGAATGAAGAATTTTTTTAAAGAAGGATCTTCTTCTTGCAATTTTATGAAAGAGTCACGAGTGATTACTAAGTGACTATCTTGGCTATCAACTTCATTATCACTATTCAGTGAAGTTTCGGGTGTTTGTAGAGCTTGTGCTCTTGTAACCACTGCATTTGTAGCTTGCATGTTATTATCTTCCCAAGCAGCAATCTGCTGTGGGGTACACTCCCTAACTCCGTGAATACGACCAATAATAAGGTCCGCAATAGGATTAGGTAAGAGACAAGCATGCACATCTCCAGTAAAGAAAGGAGTGGCAATGCGAATTACAGCAGTAGGATATTTTTCTAGAGTGCCGCCAAATGTGACACATTTAATAACCCTTCCTGTAGCACAAGATGGATCTACAAGCGATTGTCTAACACCAATAGTGGTGCATCCGGAATCGAAAAGTAGTGAGACCGGAGTATCATTAACAAGACCCTTATGTAGGATTAAAGAACCCCTCCCGTCATGCGCAACAGCAGCAGGAAGAGCGGGAAGTGGGTGACCACAACTCAAAGTAGTTATGGTACCCGGTTCGAATAAAGTACTGCATTGGGGGCATTTGTTTGCTCTCTCAAAGTCAAAAGGAGAACCAGTGACAGCGTCAAAGTTTTTATTATCAACACCATGATTACAGGCTCCCTCAGTTTCCTGTTGTACAGCATTAGCCTGCTGATATCTCTTTTTTTTTGTGTTGAGATCTACCCCGACTATTATTACCTCTGAAGTTATCAAAGTTATTATTATCTCTGCAGTTATTATTGTCTCTATTGTAATTGTTATCCTGGTTCGAATTCCAGTTTCCACGATTACTATCATGTTCACATTGATGCGAACATCTATTTGTTTGGTTCTGAGGTCTTCGGCAGGAATAACCTCTATTACCATATCCTCTTTTGAAATGCTTATACTTATTAGGGTGATAGTAACGTGTACTATCAGGCTGTCTCCAATTCTTCGAAGAAGAATCACCATGAAATTGGTTTCCATGATTTTGACAGAAATTACCGCTACCCTTTCTATCAAAATTTTGTTGGGATCTACGAGCAAAGTTTTGAGCATACGGAGCTGCCGAAGCAACTGGTAAACCTTCTTTCACCTTAGAGTTACCCATGGTTATGTGTGGGTGCGCAGTTACGTATTGGCAACAGAAATCTTCCATTTCTTTTATTGTTTTAGGTTTACGTTCATGAAGGAAAGCAAGGAAAGACTCATTGACAGACGACATGACTTTGTCTCTAAGTATTAAGTCCATAAGTCCTTCATAAGTTTTTTCCGTCTTAGATAGTTCAACCCATCGTGAGAAAGTAATGCGTATTCTTGCAATAAACTCGGAGAATTCAACTCCATTTTCAGGTAACATGTTTTTAAATTGTAGACGATAGCCGTCTTCGTTAAGCTGATATTTCTTTAACAAAGCGGCCCTGACAACCTCATAATTGTTCTTGTCAGGTTCATCCACCATATTTAATATACTTAGAGCTTTACCTGTCAGTATCCCTGATAACTGATAAACATATTTTGCTTTGTCTATGTTATGAGCTGTACATGCTTGTTCAAATCTGTCCAGATAGAACATTATGTCATCACTGGAAGGACTAAATGTTGGTAACTTAATCTTAAAAGTATCATTATTAGCCTTACCAGAAGATGAACCCTTGTTTGAATAATTACCATTACTCATGCTTGTCAATTTCAATTTTTCCAACTCTAAAGCTAAGACCTTTTCTTCATGTTCCATTTTTGCTTTCTCTTTCCTCTCATCAGACTCTCTCTGTAATCTTCTTTCCTCAGCCTGAGCCTCTTTTTGAAGTCTTTCATTTTCAGCTTCTTTTTCAAGTCTTTTATTTTCAGCCTCTTTTTCAAGTCTTTTATTCTCAGCCTCTTTTTCAAGTCTTTTATTCTCAGCCTCTTTTTCAAGTCTTTTATTCTCAGCCTCTAGCTGTAGCTGGAGTTTTCTTTCCTCAGCTTCTGATTCCCTTTTTTGTTTTTCCATTTCCATTTGGAATCTTTTTTCATCCACCTGCATCTGCAGTTTCTTTTGTTCAGCTTCTTTCTTTTGTTCAGCTTCCATTGCTTTATCATATCGAGCAGTTGCAAATTCTTCTAACTTATCACCAGTCTTGCCAAGCAATTTACCCTGCTCAATAAAGTGCTCAAATGTAGACATGTTGTCTAACATATGAGTCCAAAACCTGAAATAATTAACTAATTTATTTCAAACCTAAGTGTAACAAGTCTTAATTAAGCACTTGTATATTCACATCACATTATATTATCCCAGTCTCTGTGGGAAACAAGTCTCCAATCAAAGAACTTGTATATGAAATATCAACAATCAATTCTTGATCATAAGTGCACTTCTCATTCAATAGTGCACGACACTATTCATCATTCATTTATCATCAGTGTAGTAGTAACAGTGCATTAGCATAGCCCATTAACTAATTACTATAACTGTAAACAATGACTATGAAAACACATGCAGAATGTAAACATTGAAAATGTAAACAATACAAACAATGTAAACAATAACAATGTAAACAATAACAAAGATCAGCAACAATACAAAAACTTTCGCAGAAATCAACTAAAAATAAAGCAGAAATTAATGAAATATCACAAAAAATGTGACGATATCTGCGCTATAATTAAACAAAATACATGACACCACAGTGTATAAACAAAAATGTTGTATGAAACTAAATTATAGACAAGAGTAGGCTAAACAAATACAAACAAATCAAAACAAAACTAAAGAATGCGAAATAATAACGAAAACAATATTAAAACATGTCATCACAGCTAACATAAATAGCAACAGAAGTCGCTTAGCAAATTCCAGTATCGGAAATTTGCAAACCTTACAGAAAACGCTCACAATAGACGACCTCTATGACGTGGCATAATCTAACGGAGACACCACCCAACCGAGAACCCGCTGAAATATAAACATATAAATATACAAATAACATATAAACATATAACATATAGAATGAGATGATACACAGAAGACTCAGCAGAAGTATAAGGGCACAGTTTACATACAAACAGGCCACTTAACTTATAGGCTTCCAATCGTCGAACAGCAGAAAAACGGATGTCAATCAACGTCCTAAAGAGCGAAGCTCCAACGATGATGGCACATCTGAACTGCTTCCACTGCTAACACGATGGTACAAGAGCTTCTGAAGTACTGTGTGTTGAGTTGTTTCGGCACTTGACCTTCTAATCCAAAAGTAAGTTGATGGAAATCGGTACTTGGCCTTCTTCAGAAAAAACCCGTTTCAACCGGCACTTGACCTTCACAAAAACGACAGCACTGGAACCTTGACAGCAGCAACTTGCTTGACTTGCGTAAAAGATAACAGCAGTCCGAGTTATCCGGCAACATGTAACAACGCCGGGTACTGTCAAATTCTTGTTTCCGTCAAAAAATTGAAATTTTGACTTTTACCGGGCAACGCCGAGTACTTTGAAAATTTTGAAGATGTTGACTGTATTGAAGAATGTTAATTTCTTGAAGGATGCTGATGAATTCTTGTTGAAAATGAAGTGGGTAAGGGACCCCGTGTTTGCTAGTACCAGAATCAAACCAGCTTATGGCCACCAAATGATGCGTGATGCCATATGATGATGGATGGTATCCGCATGTCTGGTTTTGTGTAGTGTGTAGATGTGTTCAGTCAAAACAATGTTCATACAACAATAACAGGGCAATCCACATAGGACGTCAGTAAACTCACGACGTATAAAGTCAATGAGTCTTGAAACAGCCGTTGACGTTTTTCTTCATTATTTATTGTGGACGCCACAGTGACAAAATGGTTACGCAAATGTGTAGGCACATCAAACAGTCATTATCACAGCAACATTCAATACAGCAATAGACGGTAGACAGCATTACAATGATGAGTCAGATGCATGTTATATTTCATAGTGCTGTAAATGTAGTCAGGTGGAAAACTCCATCCTTTTCTATAACAGCCAGGAGATAACCAGATGTATGAGATCAGTTCACTCTCCTTAGTTTGACTTCAGCAAGTAATGGTCCTTGGTACATGCATCAACCGATGCAGTACAATGCAGCGACATGTGAGCTGGGAAAGAACATCTCGTGACGACGACTTTCGGAGACAGGCTATGAATCGAAATCGCTCACGACCCAAAATCGATAGAGTTAATGAAAAAGTCAATTTACCTTGCTTTCATGAAATACACAGAAATATCACGCCTCCCGACATGTGGGAAAACACTAGAGGTATTATCTCGAATAAACGAAATATCCATTAAGAGGACTACACATCCCTGACAGAACAAAAAATAGCGGAGATCCCCTCTTCAACGAGGCATCTCTTTCGCCATTCCAAATCGCTCACTCCACTAGTCGTGGGCGGAAACCGATCGACCAAACAACAAGACAAGTCATGCGCAGTCCAGCGCAAAAATGACCACAGCTCAAACTTAACTGCATTCGATACCAACGCGAGAAGACAAATGCTTACCGAGAAAAGTGACTATAAATTCCAAGCAGTTGTTGCCCTTGCGTTATAAAACAGACATTGAAACAAAACGATGTTGCGAGAATTTATCACGCAACAATAACAGTAATTGAATGTCACAGTTTATTAACATTTAAAAAAGTTTGCAAATATATCACAGCAACATAACATGCCTACTCTTACCTGCTAGTCTTGTGTGTTTTTTCTGAAATAATATTTCAAATTTCAATAAATGGTAACAGAAAAAAAAAAACAAAAAAAAAAAAAACAAACACCTCTTACCAAAATAGAGTTAAACAGTTCTAAAACATTAACACTTTTTGAGATCTTGTAAAATGCAGCAATTATTGTAACAACAGTTGTCACTACAGCTTTTAAATAAAAGAATTAAAGTAACAATGTTGTTATTATAAATCAGTTTTACAACCTTGACCTTATTGCCCACTGCTATACGTGTTTGGAATTTTTGGTCGGCGGTATAAAAATGAAAGAAATAGTGACAGTTTTAGAGAATAAGTTAAAGTTGGGTTTTATTCGATAAATTTGATAACAACTTGCAGAGATAATAGTAAATAAGGAAAACAATTAAATGGACCCTAACCCATGGACTTTCGTTCCACAGCCCAACAGTCTATCAGCTGAACTGCACAGGCACTACAGAATGTTTCCAATATTGGCAATAAAAAGATATATATAATATAGAAGGGAAATACTATTACGAACACAGCAGAAATAAAGTCCCAAATATAATTATTTATATTGAATACATTTTTAATTTAACTAATAATAGTTTATTTCGATCTGGAAATTACACAAAATCAAGTAGCGCCCAAATTATTCTCTTACTTTGTACAGAGCATACCTTTCTTGGTTTTAGTGCATACATAGCTAATGTGTATGAATCCACTCTTTGAAGTAGTTTACGTCAAAATCAGTTGAATTCTTTGATCATATGCGCTTTAGTGATTCATAGAAGTAGCATTTTGAATTAATTGGTTGAACTGATTGTACGCAGTGCATTTATTAACTTTGATTATTAAACTAGTTTTTATTTTAATATAGTATCTTCTTAGTTTCTATTATTTAACCTGTCTCCACATATTAAATATACTCACTTCTACTTTTGCGGTCCACTTGCTGTAAAGCGTAGCCGTGAGATGATGCGTGCGTTATTGTGCCAAAGAAATGTGTCGCAATAGCTTCTGTGAGCCCATACTGGCGTAGGATTTTTGTATATCCATCTGCCTCTGTGTCGATCCCGTCCCATGAAACCAGATCTAATTTTGTAGGCGCGTAGTGATCATTTATCCGGCTCCATTCTCGTAAGATGGCAAACGAATTAATTTTCTGTCTCTCTATGCACTTGATGCAGGATGTATGTCCTACAATTTTTTTCTGATCACATTTTTTCGTATTTCATCTCTCCTGCTAATTTCAATGGCCTTTCTAAAGCATCTCACGATGCAATTTTCACCTCCAATGGTTAGGCCGGTGACTATGTTTGACACTGAGAAGCGTTGGTGCGAATATACTTTTTCACAGCTGTTGTTTAGTTTCATACTGATAAGATGTTTCAGTTGTAGTGACAGGTGGTATGTCACTGTACTGGAATTTTGATATGTTGTTTCAGTTTCTCTGTTAAGTCTCTCATTTTCTGTAATAATGCATCCTAGGTATTTGAAATCTGGAACCTGTTTAAGCCTGATGTTGTTGGCATGTATGTTAAGTGAGCTTGGTGATATGCTGATTGTCAAATTTTCTGTCTTGATGTGGTGATTTTCATTGTATATCTTCTGCGTGTTGAATTAAGTTCATCTCTAAGTTTTTGCAATGTGCTTTTATCTTCATACATTAACCTTTGCTAATCTCCAAAAAGTAAATCATTCAGTGAGTTGTCTTCTTCACTATCTATGTTTTCTTCTACTGTTATTTTATCCATATACATGTTTAACAGTAGTGATGATAGCACACATTCCTATCAAACTCCTGTGATTATATCAAAGGTATCAGTGAGTTCATCCATTGTTCTTAATATACATTTGCATATATAGTACAAACATCTACACCTCACGGTAGAAGAAGAAGGACTAAGAAGTAAGTATATATGGTGCAGAGCTCTAACGTCATCTAATAAGTACAATGTTTTATAATTCTTATTTGTGAAACTATATAGAATATGGATTCATTGAGTCTTCGACTGACAAGACTCTACCAGTATGTTTCTTAAATGGATGCTTGCGTAGATGACTGCAGTGGTATGACAAGATCACTAATCTGGAACTAATGACAAGATCACTAATCTGGAATTAATGACAAGATCATTAATGTGGAACTAATGACAAGATCACTAATGTGGAACTAATGACAAGATCACTAATGTAGAACTAATGACAAGATCACTAATGTAGAATTAATGACAAGATAACTAATGTGGAACTAATGACAAGATCACTAATGTGGAACAGATGACAAGATCACTAATGTATAACTAATGACACGATCACTAATGTAAAACTAATGACAAGATCACTAATGTAGAACTAATGACAAGATCACTAATGTGGAACTGATGACAAAATCACTAATGTGGAACTAATGATAAGATCACTAATGCAAAACTAATGACAAGATCACTAATGTAGAATTAATGACAAGATAACTAATGTGGAACTAATGACAAGATCACTAATGTGGAACAGAAGACAAGATCACTAATGTAGAACTAATGACACGATCACTAATGTAAAACTAATGACAAGATCACTAATGTAGAACTAATGACAAGATCACTAATGTGGAACTAATGACAAGATCACTAATGTAGAACTAATGACAAGATCACTAATGTGGAACTAATGACAAGATTACTAATGTGGAACAGATGACAAGATTACTAATGTAGAACTAATGACAAGATCACTAATGTAAAACTAATGACAAGATCACTAATGTAGAACTAATGACAAGATCACTAATGTGGAACTAATGACAAGATCACTAATGTGGAACTAATGACAAGATCACTAATGTGGAACTAATGACAAGATCACTAATGTAGAACTAATGACAAGATCACTAATGTGGAACTAATGACAAGATCACTAATGTGGAACTAATGACAAGATCACTAATGTGGAACTAATGACAAGATCACTAATGTGGAACTAATGACAAGATCACTAATGTAGAACTAATGACAAGATCACTAATGTAGAACTAATGACAAGATCACTAATGTGGAACTAATGACAAGATCACTAATGTGGAACTAATGACAAGATCACTAATGTAGAACTAATGACAAGATCACTAATGTGGAACTAATGACAAGATCACTAATGTGGAACTAATGACAAGATCACTAATGTGGAACTAATGACAAGAACTAGACAAGCGCCAGTGGAACAAGAAATGAGAAGAAGGCGCTGGAGATGGATAGGACCCGCACTGGGAAAACCTGTTGATAGCATTACTAGACAATCCCTGTTCTGGAATACCGACGTTATGAGAAGTAGAGAAAGATGAAAGAACAGGTAGAAAAGAGAACTGCAGACAGACATGAAGGGGATGAAGAAGGAATGGAAGGATCTTGAAATGACGTCATGGAGAAGGCCTACGCTCCTGTCGGAGTGGAAAGGTGAAAGAAGAAGAACGTGTTTACTGTATCAAAGGAAGCAATCAAATTATCTTGTCTTCATGACCATCTGTATGCTATAAATACCCAGACAAGAAAGGTTAAAGATTGTGTATTTCAAAAACCTTCATAAAAGTTTCATAAACGATCAACTGTACTGGAATTTTAAAGTAATGTTTTGAAAAGATCAAAATTGATTTATCCATCGTTCCGTATTTCAGAGATAATTGTAAATCACATAATGTAGCGAAAACTTTGATAATGCTTTCTTTGCAGGAAGTTATTTCTACAATAATGCACTAAGTGTCAGCTGATATTTAGACATTCCTTTCCACACTTCTTACAAAAGACAGAAATCACTGGTTCAGTAATAAACATGTGACACAAGACAGCAACCAATTGGATAGAAACTAAGGGCGATCAAAGTAATTTAAAACACCACTTTAGTCACTTCCAACAACATCCACACTGCAATAGTCCGTATTCGTGTGGACTACGGTGTCTTATTTGAGAATTCCCGAGATTAACATCCTGTGAATTTTTGGAGAATTTTGATCAGAAATTTATTTTGTTATTAATAAAAATCGTATAATTAGATAGATTTACAAAACACGCATCTTTTCTCGCTTATTTACGTTTGGATTGT
The DNA here is from genome assembly GCA_024509875.1 of Oreohelix idahoensis. Lineage (NCBI taxonomy): Eukaryota > Metazoa > Mollusca > Gastropoda > Stylommatophora > Oreohelicidae > Oreohelix > Oreohelix idahoensis. Next base: position 88,891 of record JAMPIV010020308.1, read on the forward strand.
GTTTGGCGCATGAATGAATTATGTTGAAACAAGTAACAATTCGCTTATTATCGACTCAGTTCAGGTCAGTTCGGGTGCAAAAGTTGGATTCAATATTGTCCTATTGTTACCTCTAACTTTGCACACAGGCTTGTTAACTCATCGTTGTGCGCAACTGAGTAGAACACGAAAACGCTTCGAGTGTGAAAGCGTGCCATTGGTGAAAGTTGTGTCGCACGTGTAATTAGCATATGACGTAGGCATGGTCGGCTGCGGTGGACGAGCGGTTATCGTTCAGGCGGTTTTTTTTTTGGCTTGTGTTTTTCAAAACGTACGGATATATATGTGAGAGCGACAGACCAGAAGTCAATGTTATAAGATATTTCAGAGTCAGGATCATTGAATGACAACATTACGATGTGTGTCTGATTTTTATATAGATTAAGGAGAAGGACAGTAAGTTATTTGAATGAATACGGTTCTGATTTTCAAAGAATGAAGGCGTCTTAGACGATACACTGACATTCTGACTGTAAACTGGTACAACGACATTATTGCTCATGCCTGCTACTGAATACATTTGTATTCATGATATCATCATATGCTCTCAAAAGTGAAGTACACTCATGTTGTATTGTTGAGATATTAAATGTTATAAACCGTACAACAAGCTATTGGTCAAGATTATTCAAGTTGGGGATTCGTCACGTTCCTGTTTGAACTATTGTCTATTATAACAAAAGATACCTTACAAGACCAGGGCAGCACATTAATATACTCGTTACCCATAGCCTTCAATAAGTATAAGGTAACACCTATCTTTCTCTGTTTTTTAATTCTAAATGGAAAATAAGTTATTTAAGTTCTGAATAACCATATAGCAAAAGAAATGTGTGAAGCTCTTATGAAAAATTCAAAAAACGACGAGAGAAAAAGATTATTACCCTACTCATGTACTTCCAAAATCTATAGAGTATAAAAAGAGAATTACATGTTAACTTCTGTTCAAAAACTACTTTATGTTCTTTTGCAGAAGAATTTATGACCACATACTTTGGCAACAACTCATGTCTAGTTAGTCCTATTGTATGGCTCTCAAACATGGAGAACAACAAAACAATAACCAAAAAGCTACATACATTCATTAATGGGTGCTTGTTTAGAACAGAAGAATTAATGTGATATATGACAAGATTTCTAGTGCAGAATTGATGACGAGAACCAGCGAAGTGCCAGTGCAGCAAAAAAATGAGAAGACGACGACGTGGGAGATGGATAGGACACACACTAAGAAAACCTGCTGATAACATCATCAGACAATCCCTGTTCTGGAATCTACAGGGTAAAAGAGGTAGAGGAAGACTAAAGAAAACATGGAAAAGAGAACAGGAGATAGACATGAAGCGAAGTAAGAAAACATTGAAGGACTTTGAGCGGATGGCACTGGACACGAAGACTTGGCAGAGGTTTGCTGAAAGCCAAGGCTACTTTAGGAGTTGCACAGTGAAAGAAGAATAAGAAAACACAAGTGAATTACAGAACAACTCTGAAAAACGAATTTCAAATTTTTGAAGCCACAGGGAACAGAACTGAAAATCTGATCTCCTTTTTTGAAGCAATATTAACTAAACCTTAAAACCTTTAAGATTTTTTCATTAACTGGGAATTTTGTTTAAAAAAATGTAAAAAAAACTTTCAGATAAGAATCTATCGATTCTTTAGTTTTCCTCCAAAGTTAATGTTTTAAAAATTAAAAAACTGTGATGAAATAAATCCTGTTACTTTTTAAATATTTATTACTTTCTTCACCTTAAACGTACTATGATTATAATTGATTATATATGCAGTATATATATGCAGCTCCAAAATAATCCCAACTTTGTGCCGGTGCTGCACCGAGAGAACCCCCAGATGTTGCCTAGACCAAAAAAGACCGTTCTTGCTTTGTTCATCCTGCCGTTGATGTCTCCGCCCGCTTCGCCGTCTGGTGTTACTATGCATCCTAGGTAAGTCAAGGTGTCTGTCTGTTCCAGCTGCTGATTCCTTACTGATATGGGCTCAGGGTTGCTCACATTGAGCGTCATAACTTCTGACTTCTTTAGACCGATGTTCAAGCCCACCAGGTGGCCACACTTATCAAGTCTATCCGCTTTTTCCTGGACGCGCCGAGGCGAATGCGCCAGTAGTGCAACGTCATCCGCATATTTCAGACCCTCCAATGCAGAAAATGCAGTCCATCCTATTCCCGTCCGGTGCACCACCCAGTCCACGACTGTTAAAACAGAGTGGCCGATAAGGGGCATCCCTGTCGTACTCCTGTCTTTACCTCAAAGGGTAGGTCGCCCTGCCCAACGCCACAAGCAAAGCCGGCATAGAGGCTTTTTATGATTGACACTATGCAGCCTGGAATTCCACAAGCCCTCAGTATTTTCCATAAATTATCCCTATGTATACTGTCAAAAGCCTTTTCAAAATCAACGAAACTAATGTACAGCTGTCCCTGCCACCACGAGCACTGCTCTATAATGTTCCCGAGGGTAAATATACGATCCACTCATCCTCTGTTCTTTCCAGATCTTGCCTGCCTTTTCCTCAGCCAGTGGTCCACCGCCTTTGAAACCTTCTGTATAACCATCCTGCCCAGCATTTTGCTGGTAACCGAGAGAAGAGTAATTCCTCTCCAATTATTGCAGTCTGCAAGATCTCCCCTCTTGGGAAATCTGCCAACCATTCCCCTGTTCCACTCCGCCGGTGCCACCCCCGTTCTCCAGACCTGCGCAAACAGCGGTTCCAATAGTTCTGCCGCTAGCTCAGGGTCTGTCTTAAACAGCTCTGCATTTAAGTTATCATGGCCAGGAGCTTTTCCATTCTTTAATCCTTTGATTGCTGGGATGACCTCTTCCCCTCGTGGAATGTCTGTATTAACATCTAGATCGTTTTGAGCCCCAGGAACATTCAATTATGTCTCTGGTGGTTCCCTGTTCAGAGTTTCTCTGAAATGCTCTGCCCATCCCGTTTCCCGTCCCTGTGCTGTCATGATGAGACCTCCCCGCTTATCTCTCGCTAATGTAATATTGCTTGCACCTCGCTTTCCATCGGTGACTTTAGCCAATTTGTATACTGTGCTCTGTTCATTTCCCAGCGCTGCCTCCTCTGCCTGTCCCGCAAGATCGCCCAGGAAATTCATTTTGTTGGCTCTGTTCTGGCGTTCAACTTCCCCGTCCAGCCGACTGCAGCACATAGTTGCTTTAACCTGGGGGACTTCCCTTCTGTTTTCTTTCCCTTCATTTCCCCTCTCATCGCCATGGTGTTTAATGTTTCCGGTGCCATCCAGTCCCACATCACCCCCTCCTGGAATCCTGTGGCCGTGTATGTTTATACGGCACTAGTAGTTATATTGACTTTATTTAGTCAGAGTTAATTCTTCATATGTTGTTGTGGTTCAAGTGCTAACTGGCCTTCCGCCAGAGATGGTAATACTTGACCTTTTGTTATTTTTTCAACCCAGGAATGTTCTTCCCTTTGAGTTTGGTGATACGCAAAATAGTTTCAGCATAACAACGTATATCCAAACGAAATTACTGTAAAGTTCCCCAAACAGCAATGTAACAAAATTCAATTAGAGTTTATTGGTGTCATTAGACAAACACTGTAAATTTCACAATGATGATTGGTTATCCAAGATGAAAAAATATGTAATCCAACTGAATAATATATGTATATCCAAATAGAATAATATATGAATATCCAAATAGAATAATATACTGATTTGTCTACTCAAAAACTTGTCTTGGTATCCTCAAAGACGAAGTTCACCTAACGCTATCTGTAAAAATCCTCTAGTCTAAAGTTATGGTTTCATTAGAATCATAAATCCTGAAATCTCTGCCTATCGCACACAACTCTTCTATTTATACTATTTCTTCTTTTTTTCCCTCCTTTTTTCACACGACCCGTCCTTTTTCACACGGTACAATAATCTACATTTGCACTCCTTTCCTCAGCTTTTCGACCTTTTTGCACACGACATTCTGTTATTTCGACTTTTTTTCACATGTGTGATCTTTTCCAACTTTACAATTGGATTAAAAAAAACCAGATCACACAAACATTCATTTCCCACTTTCGCGCTTATAAAATCCATTCATTATTTTCTGGGACTGACCTACGTTTGCCCTGTCCGAGCAGTAACTGCCAACTGAACTTTGAATGAATACTGCGTTTTGTGTAAACGCGTCTTATTTGCTTTTAAGGTCTGTCATTCTTACATGTAGCATATTATAGCACATACAAATGCTTAGCGTGGAAGTAGGAGGGATAATGCTAGCGTGAAAGGCCAAGCGGTCACAATCCCAAGCACGATTTGCTGCTTTCCATTATATATATATATATATATATATATATATATATATATATATATATATATATATATATATATATATATATATATATATATATATATATATATATATATATATATATATACAGCACAAGCACAAAATTAAGATTATATCAGAAATGTGTGCTTTCTGTGCTTCTCTATGGTGCGGAATGCTGGAGAGTTACAGAGAAGGAAATGTCGAAATTGTCCTCTTTTCACACAACATGCCTAAGAAAAATTCACCGAATCTTTTGGCCGAATACCATCACCAACCAAGATCTGCTTACTCGGAGCAAGCAAGAGGACATGCACACCATCATTGCTGGCAGACGCTGAAGCTGGGTTGGCCATGTCCTCAGAAGAGACCCCGATGCCATCACAAGAACAGCTATGCTTTGGACCCCTGAAGGAAAACGAAAGAGAGGCCGACCAAAGACAACCTGGCGGAGGACTGTGGAGGCTGAGATGCAAAGAATGAACCAGAGTTGGGGCACTGTACGAAGGATGGCCGCAGACCAAGCAAAGTGGAATCAATTTGTTGTTGCCCTACAAGACGCCACTAGGCGTGATGGCCACTGAGTGTTTTGACACAGCTCTGATATAATCTTAATTTTGTGCTTGTGCTGTATTGAGAGGACTTCCAGATGTTGTTTAGGTTAAAAAAGGCTGTTCTTGCTTTATTCATTCTGATGTTGATGTCTTTGCCTGCCCCGCCATCTGGTGTTACTATGCATCCTAGGTATGTGAAGGTGTCTGTCTGTACCAGTTGCTGATTCCTTACTGATTTGGGCTCAGGGTTGCTCACATTGAGTGTCATGACCTCTGACTTCTTTAAATTGATGTTCAAGCCCACCTGCTGGCTAAACTTATTAAGTCTATCCGTTTTTTCCTGGATGTGTTGATGTGAATGTGCTAGTAGTGCAATGTCATCTGCATATTCCAGATCTTCCAATGTAGAAAATGTAATCCATCTTATTCCTCTTGGACTGCCTTCTGTTGTCTGGCGCATCACCCAGTCTATGACTGTTAAAAATAGGGTGGTTGATAAGGGGCATCCCTGTCGTACTCCTGTCTTCACCTCAAAGGTTAGTGTTAAGAGTCAGTTTGTTTTAAGTTAGGAATGTGACCTTTTTTATATTTCTTTTTATATTTGTGGTCTAAGGGAGTTAACCAGTTGTAATATTATCTGGAATAAGTTAGATTTAGTTGTTATCTACCTTGGCTGGCTATTGTCTAGCTATTTGCCTTTATAAGGTTCTGTTCGTAGATTTTCCTAGAACAGTCCCCTGAACGTTCCAGTTGTGAACTAAATTCACGTCACGCGATGATCCGCGCATGAGCCAAGGTTTTTTGGCGGGTCCGGCGGCCTGTATCTGGGGAGTCGCCTGGGCATTTTCAGCTGTGAAGGTGGTCAGCCGTGGTTCTCTGACTATGAAAATGAGAACAGAGTCCTTTTGTGTGATGAATATGTTTGGGAGTTTTCCCCTGTGATATTTCTGTTATTTCCCGAGAGCCAAGGAGACGGCTCATGTGGAGGTGGTTTATTTCTGGTGTCAATGAAGGTAGAAGATACGTTTTTACGCTATTTTTGTAGCCAAGGACTTAGTATTATTAAGGTGACCTACTCCCGGTGCGGGGAAGAGTTGAAGAGCAGAGAACATTAGTTATTTTGGAGCCTGCCATTTATGCGGCTGATATAGGCAAAGATTTACCTGACCTGTTTGTCAGAAGAAGAGCAGAGAACATTAGTTATTTTAGAGCCCGCCATTTATGCGGCTGATATAGGCAAAGATTTACCTGACCTGTTTGTCAGAAGAAGAGAAGAGAACATTAGTTATTTTGGAGCCCGCCATTTATGCGGCTGATATAGGCAAAGATTTACCCGACCTGTTTGTCAGAAGAAGAGCAGAGAACATGTTATTTTCGGAGCCCGCCATTTATGCGGCTGATATTGGCCTGTTTTGCCTAAGATGTACCTGACCTGTTTCGTAAGAGAAATACAAAGAACATTATGTATTTGGGAAGCCCGCCACTTATGCGACTTAATTATGCATGAAATGCTTGAGCAATGTGCCGTCAACAGTGTATTTTGATGTCTACGTTACTGTGATGTATTAAATCGTTGGAACTGTACACAGCCGTGTCGACATTCCTTGAATTTCATATGTGTACTTTGGTGTGTGTGATCATCACTGCATTGCATTATAACTACACCCATTCGCATCTACTGATTTGTCCACACTCCCACACAACACGTCGACCACCTGTAATCATTCGTTTACCAGACCACTCTAAACAACGACACACAACAGACTATCAACTATGGTCGACATTTAACAGTGGTTTGCCAGCTTAATGGGGCTTTCATCAACAGCGGTGTTTTCATTATTATCTGGAAGTACCTGGCGTTACCCGAAAGTTTTTTTCAACACCTTACAACTGTGGAAATCAGTCCTTGTTTCCTGTTAAGTGTTATGCCAAAGGAAATCAACAGCATTTACAGTTAACATTGTCGACAGCGCGGAGTTTCGTGCACAGTTCTTTCAAGTCGAGTTACAATGAAGCCGATCCGACTTTTTTCAAGCAAGTTCAACACGTCAAGGATCTAGTGGTGAAATATACCTGTTCTTCGAGTCTCAGAGTTCCTATATCCTTCGGCGGTGGATCCTCTGTTCCGTGGACAGTGTATTATTGTACATCATTGCTGCTATCCAGGAGGCCAAGAGTTGTCATCTTAAAAGATAAGTGGCTGTTAATGTTTGTAAACTGTGTAGTAATTGAGCCTTCCTCATATATATAGGCTATTTATATATTCTTCGTTTCTATGTTATATATGTTCTTTTTTCAGCGGGCAGGTTGAGAGGAGACTCGTGTAGGATACATCCCATTTTTCCGAGGGCCTACATGAGCGTTCTTTAGGGACTGTTTGTCTAAGTCCGTGTCGTAAAAGGTCCCTTGTGATAATCATGGGCATACTCTGTTTACGCCAGATTTAGTCATTATTATTTTTGTTTAGGTGTAACGAGATGTGTTAGTGTTGTTTACGTTATATTTTTCTCCGTTCTTTAGTTTTGATTAATTTGTTTGTATTTGTCTGCCTCATCTTTCTATCGTTTATTTCTTTACACCTTTTCGTGTATACACTGTGTTGTCTTTGTCTTATTGTTTCATTCGCAGCTGTCATTGCAAGTTTTGTAACATTTTCCTTTAGTTTTGCTTTATTGTTTTGTTGATTTCTGCGAACGTTGTCGTTTGTCCTTGATGCTTTGTCTTTGTCTTTGCAGTTGTTGTTATTCATTGTCGTTATATACTGTCAAGATTATATGCACAATAGGTATATATATAATTAATTGTATTATTGAAAGTTAAATTAATTATACAAGTTCTTTGACAAAGACTTGTCTCCCACTGAGGTTGGAATAGAGTGAGTTTCTCACATAATATATATTTATACAAGGTGTTATAGCATCTAATTAGACATAATGTCTACGTTGGATTACTTTATTGAACAAGGGAAAGCCCTTGGCAAGATTGCAGAGAAATTAGAGGAATTCGCACTTGAGGCATATGCCAAGGCACAGAAGGCTGAAGAAAAGAGACAAAAAATTGAAGCTGAAGATAGGAGATTGCAAATGCAGGCAGATGAACGAAAATTCCAAATGGAGATGGAACAAAAGAAATCAGAAGCTGAAGAGAGAAAAATACAATTGGAAATGGAAAGGGAAAAACAGAAGTTAGAAGCTGAAAATAAAACAATGCAAATGGAAGCTGAAAAAGAGAAAATGTTACATGACGAAAGAGTCTTGGCATTGGAGTTGGAGAAATTAAAGCTGGCAAATATGGGTAATTCACAAAATGAATCAAATAACTCTTCTAATAAGGCAAATATTAAACCTTATGATATTAAATTACCTGCTTTCAACCCTACCCGAGACGATATTGCATTCTATCTCACTAGATTTGAATTGGCATGCGAGTCTCATAAGATAGACTAGTCACAATATTGTGCTCAACTTATGAAGTTACTTACGGGTGAAGCTTCGAATACTATGATGTCGGTGGAAGACCCTGACAAGAATAACTATGATGGTGTCAGGGCAGCCTTATTAAAAAAATACCAACTGGATGAAGAAGGTTATCGACTACGCTTTAAGTCTCTGTTGCCAGAGACAGGGAAAGATTTTTTAGACTTTATATCAGAAATTCGCCTGACCTTTAATCGTTGGGTGGAATTGTCAAAAACTGAACACACATATGAGGCCATTGTTGACTTACTGCTTCGTGACAAAGTTATGTCGTCAGTGAGGAAAAACTTTCTTTCCTTTCTACATGAGCGAAAACCTCCAAACATAAAAGATATGGAACAATACTGTCGTCAATACGTTACGGCACATCCTAATGAAACAGTTAGCAATTCTAAAGTTGAAGAAGGTCTACCAGTTGCTTCAGCAACACCATATGGTCCTAATTTTCGACGTCGATCTCAAAGTGCTGATCGAAATTTTGGTAGTGGATATAATCGTAATTTTGGACAGAACCAAGGAGGTCCATCACGTAATGATTCTTCTTCAGGGAACTGGAGGCAATTTAACAGCCCTCAAAATTTTGGGTCCCAATAATTATGGAAATTTTGGTAGGGGTAAATACAATAGAGGTTATCAACCTTATAATAATTTTCCTCGAAGGCAACAAAACCCATCTAATAGAAATTTTGATCAAAGGGGAAAAGACAATCGCAACTGGGGTTTTAACCAGAACACTAGTTTCAATAGGGGGAATAGAAATAATTCCAATAGAGATAATAGTCGCGACAGATCGCGATACGATGGTAGATCTCCATATAATAATGGATCGTATCGTCATGCTAACTCGGCTCAACAAGAGCACCAGGTTAATAATGATCAAGGTAACAATAATAATAGTGTCTCTAATGCTATTGGTTGCTCTGCTTTCGATTTCGAGAGAACATCTCAGTGCACGGAGTGCACAACTTTGTTCGACCCTACAGCAATAACTACCTTGAGTTGCGGTCATCCTCTACCCCCTCTTCCTGCCTTAGCTGCGCATGACGGAAGAGGGTCTCTTACTTTACATAAGGGGTTGGTGAATAATAATCCAGTCTCAGTGATCTTTGATTCTTGATGCGCAACTGTTGGAATTAGACAGTCTCTAGTCCATCCATCTTGTGCAACTGGTAATATGGTGAGATGTGTGACATTCGCTGGGACAGTTGAGACTTTTCCGACTGCCATAGTCCACATTGCCACACCATTTTTCACTGGTTATATACACGCATGCCTGCTCAGAGCACATATCGCCGACCTTACTGTCGGACAGATACATGGTGTAAAGGTGTGTACGCCACTACAAATTGGTGCTTGGGAACAGCAACATAACCTTACTGCTTCCACCTTAGGGACTATGCCAAAATCTTTTCATCAGGTACAATCTGCTAACGTGATTCATTCTGCTAATTTTGGACAATCTTGCAGTACTGATGATACGATTGTTCATCATGCTAATTTTGGTGCTTCGTTTGGCCCAGTTTGACATACTTCAGTACGTCGTCGCTCTAACTTTGATCCTTCTTTGACAACTATTATAGAAGAAGATCTTTCGATTTTATCTGACACACACACTAACTTTAGTGTTACGACGGAATCTATATCCAGTCATGTTGATTGCAACTTCTTTGCTGCAATGACTAGCGTTTTCTTTGCCTCATGTAAGGATTTACTTATGGGTACATATCTATACCTTTTCAGTTTACTTATTTTTCTTACTGGGCCGGTTAGCTCAGTATCTTCGTCCTTTACGACTTTTTGTCGCACTCACTACTTTTCTTTTAAACTTCGACGTAGGTCCAAGTTTACCAATGTCTTGTTTTGCATCTTTATTGTATTCTTCTTGTGTCTCTCTTTGCCCAGTACTCAGGCTATGACGTCAGTTCAGCCTTTAGGATGTACGCATTTATCAACGGCATATCCTTTGTCTTGCGCAAAATCGCAGACTGTCAGCCATCATGACGCTCTTAGTCATTATTGCCATCTTCTAGATTTGCCTTTTGACATGGTATCATGTGTATACTCACGACTTGTCTCTACATAAATTACATGCTACTATTTTCCTCAGATACTTTTACGACCCTGTTTAATTCAGGATTTCAGACTAGTTTGTATTACTTTCTCTGTTACCGTCTCTAGTGTAACGGAAGAAGGTTTGATTATCACCATATAAAGGCCGGAAGTTTACATGGCCACATTTGATAAGTAGAGATTTAAATTAACTATTGTATATTTTACAATCCTACGGTTATCAAACAGAGATTCTCATTTGTATTGTTTCACAGCGTAAACTTATTGATGTGACCTGACGCTGTTATATGGAGAGTTTCATCAATTTTGCCAGTTATTTCGAGATTTGACGTCTGTGATACCCTCTTGAGTGCAGAATGTTCTCAGACTTCGAAAGACATACATTAGTATATGATATTATGTTAAAAGATATGGTACTAGGTTATGATATATCCTTTTGTTGATTATATGTCGGTGTCAATATTGCTGTAGATTACGATGTTAAGAGTATAATATGTTTATGACATCTCTATTTTTTTGTAACTTATCATTGCGAGGCATGTAGTTATTGTATTTTTTGTTGGGATATATGTAGTCATGTAAATATAACTCTTTCTAGCATTGTAATGTTGCGTCTGTACCAAGCACTTTATTGTGCGATTGTGGTAGCGCCTCTTTTATATAATGTTTGAATTTTGAGAAAATATTTTCTCTAACATTGTGAGATTTTTTTTTTCTTCTCACCCGACGCTCTATTGTGCGTCAGTATAGCCTGATATTATGGTGGTGTATGTATCAATGCCCATCGTCAGCGCATCATTTATGCGTTATGACCCTGTTGTCTAGGTTTTCATGCCCGTTCTTATTTTTTGGGGGAGTGTGTAAGTAAATTTAGATGGTCATGGATGTGTTATATTACTATGAAATTCATGTGTGCCATGCATTTGATTACCATGTCTTATTGTTGTCTTCTTCATTCTTATGGCATTGATTCCATTCATCTTTTCTACCTTTCCTTTCGTATCCCATCTTGTCTCTGTTCACTCCTTACTTTTCTACTTTCTCTTATCATGGCGTTCTATCTGCATTCCTTTTGGTTTCTCTTATTACGTTTTGTGTTTATGACTTTATATACTTAAGTGTGGATATTTGTATGCTACTGCCCTCATTTTCATTTGTCGATGTAACTTTAAAAAAAAATAAATAAAGTTATCATTTTTTTTCCGGGGGGGGGGGGGGGGGGGGGGGGGGGGGGGGGGGAGGGGGGGGGGGAGGGGGGGGGGGGGGGGGGGGGGGGGGGGGGGGGGGGGGGGGGAGGGGGGAGGGGGGGGGTGGGGGTGGGGGGGGGGGGTCGGGGGGGGGGGAGGGGGGGGGGGAGGGGGGGGGAGATGGGGGGGGGGAAGGGGGGGGGGGGGGGAGGGGGGGGGGGGGGGGGGGGGAGGGGGGGGGGGGGGGGGGGGGGCGCGGGGGGGGGGGGAGGAGGGGGGGGGGGGGGGGGGGGGGGGGGGGGGGGGGGGGGGGGGGGGGGGGGGGGGGGGGGGGGGGGTAGGTGGGGGTGTGGTGGGGGGGGGGGGGGGGGGGGGGGGGGTAGGGGTAGGGGGGGGGGTGGGGGGGGGGGGTGGGGTGGGTGTGGGGTGGGGGTTGGGGGGGGGGGGGGGGGGGGGGGGGGGGGGGGGGGGGGGGGGGGGGGGAGGGTGTGGGGGGGGGGGGGGGGGGGTGGGGAGGTGGGGTGGCGGGGGGGGGGGGGGGGGTGGGGCGGTGGGGGTGGTGGGTGGTTGCGGGTGGGGGGGGTTGTGGTGGGGGGGGGGGGGGTGGGGGCCGGGGGGGGGGGGGGGGGAGGGGGGTGGGGGGGGGGGGGGCGGGGGGCGGGGGGGGGGGTGGCGGAGGGGAGGGGGGGGGAGGAGGGGGTGGGGGGGGGTGGGGTGGGTGGGGTGGGGGGGGGGGGGGGGGGGGGGTGGGGGGGGGGGGTGGGGGTGGGTGGGGGGGGGGGGGGGGGGGGGGGGGAGCAGTTTGTTGTAAGTTAGGAATGTGACCTTTTTTATATTTCTTTTTATATTTGTGGTCTAAGGGAGTTAACCAGTTGTAATATTTTCTGGAATAAGTTATATTTAGTTGTTATCTCCCTTGGCTGGCTATTGTCTAGCAATTTACCCATATAAGGTTCTGTTCGTAGATTTTCCTAGAACAGTCCCCTGAACGTTCCAGTTGTGAACTAAATTCACGTCACGCGATGATCCGCGCATGCGCCAAGGTTTTTTGGCGGGTCCGGCGGCCTGTATCTGGGGAGTCGCCTGGGCGTTTTCGGCTGAGAAGGTGGTCAGCCATGGTTCTCTGACTATGAAAATGGGAACAGAGTCCTTTTGTGTGATGAATATGTTTGGGAGTTTTCCCCTGTGATATTTCTGTTATTTCCCGAGAGCCAAGGAGACGGCTCATGTGTAGGTGGTTTATTTCTGATGTCAATGAAGGTAAAAGATACTTTTTTACGCTATTTTTGTAGCCAAGGACTTAGTATTATTGAGGTGACCTACTCCCAGTGCGGGGAAGAGTTGAAGAGCAGAGAACATTAGTTATTTTGGAGCCTGCCATTTATGCGGCTGATATAGGCAAAGATTTACCTGATCTGTTTGTCAGAAGAAGAGCAGAAAACATTAGTTATTTTGGAGCCCGCCATTTATGCGGCTGATATAGGCAAAGATTTACCTGACCTGTTTGTCAGAAGAAGAGCAGAGAACATTAGTTATTTTGGAGCCCGCCATTTATGCGGCTGATATAAATAAAGATTTACCTGACCTGTTTGTCGGAAGAAGAGCAGAGAACATTAGTTTTTTTTTTAGCCCGCCATTTATGCGGCTGATATTGGCCTGTTTTGCCTAAGATGTACCTGACCTGTTTCGTCAGAGAAATATATAGGACATTATGTATTTGGGAAGCCCGCCACTTATGCGGCTTAATTATGCATGAAATGCTTGAGCAATGTGCCGTCAACAGTGTATTTTGATGTCTACGTTACTGTGATGTATTAAATCGTTGGAACTGTACACAGCCGTGTCGACATTCCTTGAATTTCATATGTGTACTTTGGTGTGTGTGATCATCACTGCATTGCATTAGAACTACACTGTTGCGCACATATTCTTTGGTGGCACGGATTACGCATACAAATGTTAAAATGTATTTATTTGTCTGATAAAAATATACTTATCTTTGAATGCACGTTTTTCGGTCTAAAGGGACAGAACTCAGATTAGGCGATGGGTATTTATTCTGTGAGTTATCGCTCTTTGTATCGTTCTTGAAAATTGAACTCAGCGGAGGAATCTAGACTTACTTTAATCTATTCTGTGTTTGGTTAGGAATAGATTGTTCTTGCTTCAGAATGTCTATGGCCCGAATCTATGTGTAGTTCTTGTCTATGTAGGACGAGTATGTCTTATATCTTGATATCTTAGTATGTTTTAGTGGAACTATTTTCCTTGTACTGTACTTTAGGGGTCAGGTGCTTTTCGGCGCATGAAGATACGTTAGAGAGTTCTTCGGTGATGAAGCCTATGGCGGGAAGTCATGTCTTAGACCTGCCCAAAGTTTGTGATCTCTTTTGATTATGGGAACGAAGATATTTTCTTCTGAGATGGTTAAATCCATGAGTTCCCTAGTGTTCATTCCATAACGCGAGGAGAAAAGCGTTTTTGTGCTTGCTAGTGTATTCTTATGCTAAGGTAAACGTACTTTTGCTGACTTCGTTCATTCCTAGGCTTAAGATGGGCAGACGTTTACATGAATCTACCTATGTCAGTATGTCAGAACGACATATTATCTAGCAGCACTGATTCTGTTTCTATACAGCAATTATGAGGACATATTATGCTGATGCTTGTGGAAACTTTGATATTCATGAATTGAATCTTTATTGGAGCTTTGTCGTACATCGTTATGGTGAGCGATGTTTACAAGACTAGAAGCCATTTTGGAATGCTATCTATTGTTGATCATTTACCAGAGAACAGGGACGCCCTTATTATCAGGTGATGATAAAGAGATCATACTTATGAAAGGAAAACCTACTATTGGTTGTTTAAGGTTTTCTCAGAGATATTGGCTGAACTGTATTTAACGGAATCTTCGCGAGAGGGCAAGTTACGTTTATGCTAAAGAGGTTCGGTCTAGGAATCAGGTTGGAGCCTTGTATATTAACTGACATGATCAGTCAGTAAGGCCTGATGAATATTTATACACGTTATGGAACTCTGAATGCTTATATACTGATGTTCCATTGTGATTTTCCTCAACATGAATGCCAATTTATTATTGTACACCGTGGGTCAACAATATGCTATTCATGTCGACCTGTGTTGCTGTAACTGTACCCGTTCTGTCAAGTGTGAGCGTCAAATTAAACTATTGAAACGTCCACAGTGGTCTGCATCAGTAACTTCTAGGTACGCATGAATGAGTGTTTGAACCTTCAGTCAACTCCACAGAACAGTCTACACATTCGCGTATTGACATTTATAACAACACTCATTATCATCAATGCATTCTTGTCGGGGCCTTATTATGTCCCAGGACAGGGTGACCTATATACCTGACACTGTGCCCGGTTATTAGAGTTGATCAGTTACACCAATACACCTTTACAACGTGCTCTGATAGATACCCAGTTACGAAGCAGAGAAATACAGCCTTTATCATACACCCATTCGCGTCTACTGATTTGTCTACACACCCACACACCACGTCGACCACCTGTAATCATTCGTCTACCAGACCACTCTAAACAAGGACACACAACAGACTATCAACTATGGTCGACATTTAACAGTTAGGTTGCTCTGCCCAACACTACACGTAAAGTTGGCATAGAGGATTTTTATGATTGACACTATTCAGTTTGGAATTCCATAAGCCCTCAGTATTTTCCATAAACTGTCCCTATGTATGCTGTCAAAAACTTTTTCAAAATCAACGAGGTTAATGTACAGCTGTCTTTGCCATTCTGAGCACTGCTCTATAATGTTCCTGAGAGTGAATATATGATCTACACATCATCTGTTCTTTCTAAATCCTGCTTGTTCCTTCCTCAGCTTGTGATCTACTGCTTTTGAAATTCTCTGTATAATTATCCTGCCTAGTATTTTACTGGGAACTGAGAGAAGAGTGATTCCTCTCCAATTATTGCAGTCTGCAAGATCTCCCTTCTTGGGCAATTTGACAATTATTCCTTTGTTCCACTCTGATGGTGTTATCCCCGTTTTCCAGACTTGTGCAAATAGTGGTGAATTAGAATTTGTTGTCTGCTTATTTCTTGACCACTTACTGTATACAGCATTTTGTTGTTGGTAGTTTTCACGTATCTCGTGTTATTTGTAGTACAGTGCTTCTTTGCATTTTCACTACCATATTATTAGTTAATATGCATTTTTTTCGGTTGATACTATGTGTGTTGTTTGCTTTTTGGTTTGTATGTTTTTGTTTATTACGTAATATACTGTTTTGACAACGTATTCACTTTCCCTTGTTGTTTTCCTAAACAGTATTATTAGTCACTGATCTGGAAGAGTTGCGTTTTATAAATGTTTACGGTGACTAGTTATGAAAACATACCCACCTCTTTTTCTGTACAAAATAACTCCCAGCACAACGCAGATAATGCAACAAGTGGATAGAACAATAGCAACTGTAACGATCCCCACCGGGATGGCCACGGACAGGTGATCACATCCACATGTAACTGTTGTCTGTTCAAGTTTAATGTCATCTTGACCGTCTTGATCTGTGCCACAAATCAAACAATATCCCTTGTTAAATCAATGTATGTACACCCCAAAAGTGAAATTGGCCATTTCATGGATTGGGCAAACGTTTTGCCCATTCCGTAAACTGGCTTCTTCGCTTAATTATATTGTATTTCAATATTAGTGATCAAGAAACAGAAAGAGTAAGCTATGTTGATGTGAACTGGATTACTGATACTTTCAGCTCACAAATTAACACAGGATTTCAAGTTTTATATTAGTACAGAAGCCAGTTCGCGGAATGGGCAAACTGTTGTGTGTTGTCGATGTTCTCATAACCCAGTCTATTGCTAGTAAGAAAAGAAATTGAGACAAGGGGCATCCCTGTCGCACTCCCGTTCTTATCCCAAACAGTTCTGTGAGCTGTCCTTCATGACGAACTCTGCATGTCATGTCTTCATATGTTTTCTTTATTAAATAAATGATCTTCAGGGAAACTCCATAATGCCTCATCAATTTCCAAAGTGATTCTCTGTCTACACTGTCAAATGCCTTTTCGTAGTCCACAAATCCAATGTATAATGGTGAATTCCATTCCAGACTTTGTTCAACTATTATTCTCAAAGTGGCTATCTGATCTGTACAGGATCTGTTTTGTTGAAAACCTGTTTGTTCGTCTCTCAGTTTCTTGTCTTCGGACTCTTTTAATCTCTCGAGGATAATCCTGTTTAATACTTTTCCTGGTACTGATAGTAACATTGTTCCTCTATAATATGTGCACTCTTGTAAATTTCCCTTCTTAGGCAGTTTAACCAGATATCCTTCCTTCCATTCTGCTGGTACCTTTTCCTTTTCCCAAACTTTACCAAGTAATTTATATAACATCTCTGTAGCCGTGTCGATATCTGCTTTGATGGCCTCTGCTGGAATGCCATCAGGTCCAGCCGCTTTTCCATCTCTTAGAAGCTTTATGGCTTTCTTTATTTCTTCCTTCGTTGGTCTTTAACAGTTAATTTGTAGCGCTTCTTCGCTGGCTGGAATTCTGGAGGGTTTTGTGAGCTGGTCTATTGAGAAGGTCCTCAAAATATTCCGTCCACCTCTTCATTTTCTCTTGTATATTGCTGAGCAGTTGTTTATTCTTGTATTTTATAAAGCAACTTGTTTGCTTGTATTTCCCTGTTAGCTTTTTGTGCTGCTATACAGTTCTCTCGTATTTCTTTTGGCTTCAGCATCTTCTGCCTCTCTTGCCAACTATTTCGTCAGTATACTTCCTCTTGTCTCTTTTGATACTTCTTTTTACTTCTTTGTTTACTTCTGTGTACACTTCTTGAGCCTTGGCTTTGGAACTTCTGGTTTTGCTTGTGTTTAAATATGCTTTCTTGTTTTTTCTGTCTTTTATCTTATTGATGGTTTTTGTTTTTATCTATGCTTTTTGTTGTCGTTCCCTTTTCCCCAGTATTTCTTCACACGTCTCATTCCATACAGTTTTGATGTGCTGCCGTCTTCTGTATTCACTACATCTTCCAGCTGTTGAAGCACTTGGAGTTTGTTGGATATTGTGACCGCAAATTTGTCTCTTTTTTCATGATTTCTTAGATGTCCTACATTCAATTGTTGACTATAACATTGAATAGTTGCATATCTCTTGAGTTTCATTGTTACTTTGGCTATCAGAAGGTGGTGATCTGATGCCACATCTGCTCCTCTATATACCTTTACATCCTGCAATGATGATCTAAACTTCTTGTTTATGCATAAATGATCAATCTGATTTTCTGTTCTATGGTCTGGTGATATACATGTTGCCTTGTGTATTCTCTTATGTGGAAACATGCTTCCTCTTATAGCCAGTTGATTTGAAGCACAGAAGTTTGAAAATAGTTCCCCATTTTCATTCATTATTCCTAGCCCATGTTTTCCCATGACTTCATAAAAGCCGGCGTTGATTGTACCTATCTTTGCATTCATGTTACCCTTCAAAATTGTGATGTCTCTTCTTTTTACTTTCTCCTTGATTTCTTGCAGTCTAGTATAAAATGCTTCTTTCACAGACTCTTCTTTGTCATTAGTTGGTGCATAACATTCGATGACATTTACATTAATTTTCGTTTGAGCTGTTTTAAAAGTAGATGTTATTATTCTGGGTCCAACGGCTTCCCATTCAATGAGTGGTTTCTGTGCTTCTTTAGATAACATAAGAGCAACCCCTTCACTGTGGTGTGAATGTCGTCTTCTTGTCCCGAGGACAGCACCAATTCACCTGTGATGAGTTTCTTCTTGTCTACCCCCTTCCACTTTGTTTCACACAGTCCCAGAAACTTGATTTTATATTCCCTCATTTCTGCTGCAACTTGTGCCGCTTTCCCTTGTTCGTTCAATGTCCGAGCATTCCAGGTGCCAAATCTGGAAGTTCTCCTAGAAGAAAGAAGGTTAGTCAGTAACACAGACTCCTTTCGGCTTTCTCTGTGTTGCATCGTACGCCTCCCTGCGAGAGGACCTTCCCCTGTCTTGGATGGCTGTGTTTTATTTTCCTTAATTGACTTGTCCATGTTTGTTGAAGCTTTTTGTGGTTTAAAATTTTTTACAAGATGGGGTAATCAGCACCATGACCAACCATCCTTAGTCTCTTTCTACGGCATGCATGGTATGGAACAGTGTTACTATTCTTTGCTCTCCTTTCGGGCCACGGTAACGCTGGGATGATCGGAACATGTAGATTGACACAATTAAATGGTTTTGAACGAGCATTAAAAAAAAAAAATACAGAAACATTAAGAGACACAGAGTGACGGACAAGGGAACAAAGAGACAAAGGAAAGAACACATTAAACAGAAAGATATATGTCTGAGCCAACTAAAACTGCAGTAAACACAAGTATGTTTTTAATTCTTGCAGATACCCTTTAACTATATATATATTTTATTAGGTATGCAGCCGAACTGCACGACGGTTGCACTTATTTTTGCACACCACAAAGCGTTCATTATCTTGGAACTTTGTGGTGCTCATAGGACGTTGCTTAGCTGTCCAACGGCACCACTGTCGCACATCTTTTTGCACACTACAAAGCGTCCATTATCTTGGAACACTGTGGTGCTCAAAAGGACGTTGCTTAGAGCGGTATATTTAACGGGCTGCGACGGACGTGAATAGATTGTGTACATTCTACATTGATACCACAAGATTAACGGTCAGATTGAATGTTAGCCCTTTGATGTTGGCTCATGGATATTTACTTCATTGTCATGATGTGTAATAAAGGTGTACTGTGTACTGTGATTGTACACTATACGTTCTAAGCTTAGTACTTGGCCAGTGGTTGTGATAAAGAATTAATGTGTTATACTTCAATGGACCCCTAGAAGAATGTGTCAACAACAAAAAAGATGAAAACGCCCGTCACAACGACAAGTAGTCAAATATAGGCCACCAGTCCTGTGTGTGTGTGGAGGAAACATATGTTTGAGTTTTCTTTTGTTGTAATTTGCAATGTCTGCTGTAAGAACTTTGAGAAAACGTAGAAGAAATGCTAATGAAACATTAGAGGAGAGATCTGATGGGCTACGAGACCGAAATGAGACTACGAAGACGGACATAAAACATTGCAGAAAGAGAAGCTAGATTGGAAATGAGAAGAAGGGCGATACGCGGTAGGACTAATCAAATAGATGTTCCGGGTGCGAATAATCAACAAGCTGTAATTAATGTGGAAGAGCATGACATAGGAAATATGTGTTACAACTTTTAATATTGCAATGCAAGATATTGGGGACATGAGTTAAACACATGGAAAAAAAAACATTAAATGCTGTCATGATAGAAATGTTTCACTCGACACACTGTCTGAGACACCTTTTCTATTACGAGAACTGCGTACAGGAGATCAACGTGAAGCAAATAACTGTAGTTATTTACACATACGAGAGTACAACTCAGCAATGGCGTTCGCATTAATGGGTGTAAAGACTAAATCCCCGCTTGGAAATGGTCCATACTGTTTTAGAATACACGGCCAGATTTACTATTTGGTCTCACCGCTTTATCCAAACAAGGAAATAAGCCAGGGTATGGACACTTTAATATTTTCGAATCTGCTGAAGCAACAACAAAACGGCTTGAAAAACAATCAAACCAGGGTAGTTTGGCCGAAATAATGCAACAATTTGACGAGATGCTACGACAAGTTAACCTATTTGCTGAGTCATATAAACAAATGCGTCATATTACCCAGGCTAATCCATCAATGAATGTGCGCATGGAATTTATAGAAGACCTGGACCTACATAAGAGACGATATAATGCACCTACATCCAAAACGGAAGTTGCTGCAATATTTGTCGGAGAAGAGGGGGACCACATGCAAATAGAGACAAATGCATATACCCCACAGTTAGAATTATATCACCACTAAACAAAAATGCCCTATGGTGTATCTGTTGTTATTCCCGTGCGGAGAGGATGATTGGCACGAGGAACTACAACATGCAGAAGAGAGAAGAACCGCAAAACGTATTAAAGTAACACAGTTGCAATTCATTGCTTATAGACTTACCCTGAGACCTGGTTTTAGCCTAATTCATAGCAGTGTGAAATTATTTCAGCAATACATTGTCGTCTTCCGGTAGTCACGTGACCCACCAGTTCGGCTAACCTCGGCCTTTCCGACTGGTTTATCGCCGAACACAAGACATAAGATGCACTGCGAAATAACTCTGTGACAATAATGATACATTCAAGATAATGTTTCTCACAAATTCTATTTCTATCGTAAACGTCTTCAACGAATAAAACGACCAGTAGACTATCTATCAGGCACTGTATCATAAGCATTCATATAAAATAGTTATAACATCAACATGGTGAAAGTACTTTGGACTCCTACCACTGCCGGATATTGTGGAAAAAAAACTGAATAAAGTTGGAGTAAATAACATTCAAACTGAAGACAGGATAACATGAAGAGATGAAAGCAATAATCAAAAATACATTCACAAACAATATATACAGAGGACATACAGAGTCAGAAGTAACAGAAGTATACTACTACTTACCAAGAAGAAATCAAGTGATAATTTTCAGAATGATAACTTGTGCCAGACGCATATAACATCTGGTCAACAAATAAAAAATCAGACAGACAAACATGCGTCTATTTTGGAAAAAAACTAGCAAACAGAAGGACATGTCCTTCAAGACTCTTGACACTACGAGAGGTGCAGACTGGGAGCATGGCCTTCATCAACCCACTTACAAGATAAATGTATGATGCTGAGATAAGCATGAGACAGTCTGCCAACTTTATCAGAGAAATAGATGTGGTTAGATGAGAGAAGAATATAAAACTGAGGAAGACTTACATTTTTGAACACACAGTTTATTTCAACAACTGTGCCTTGCTATCATAAGCTAAACAAACCATCAACTGTGTTAAGGAAGTTGTGAGCAATAACATAGTGATCTCTATATCTCATCTTATTATGTTACAGCAGAGGCCATTAACGATTGCTCTCACACATCTTGAATTTGTTCAGTGCATGATATACAAATAACGATAACGATGACAAGGTTACATAATATAGCTTCTTGGAATCATGGACCTGGGAAATAAAAAAATAAATATATTGTTGCGCTAAACTTGTCGCAACTTATTCTGACTATATATTCTGACTACGTACTCTGACCATGCATTCTGACTATATTCAATTTTTTAATGCATGGGAAGTAACTCATGGAATTGTAGTCACTTTTATTTCTACAGTCGTCTAATCTTGATAGCATCGTCCAGAAGTTGTCTTATCTTGATAGCTAGGGTTGTTGATAGTTTGTGTGTGAGCGATTTTAAGTCATAACCATGTATGGAGCGTTTACCTAGAAACAGTTGGCAACTTGCGATGTCATTTCCTTTTAAGGTTCGAAATCTTCAGACGAACATCGTAGAACATTCTTCGATTCGTAAGTTAGCTGAGCTGTATTCGATTTGCGTGTTCTGCGCATGTCCTAGATTGTGTCATTGTTTAAATGATTTCCGCCCAGTTGACTCTTGGCAGAATTGCTGATGAAGCGAGACGTAGCGTTGTGCTAGCGTCTTCGCTTATATTATTCAGGAAGGAGTCCTCATCATTGTTGTTCATTTTTTGAGATGATATATCTCTATACTATTCAAAGAGCCGGGAGGCCTATGTGATTTATGTGATTTAATTCCTGATGAACAGGTAACTGAATCTTTTCTCAGTAACTTTATCGCCATCTTGTGATGTTGACATTTTTGCCTAGCCTGCCTTATTAAAGAGTCTATGATATGACAAGTTTGCTCAGCTCACGATCCACTTATATTGTCACGCATCGATTGATGCCTGTCCTAAGGACTATTTGCTTCCTGAACTTTATTGATGGATCTAGGTTTGATACCTTTGTTGTTTGAGGAACATAGAGGACGATAATATGACGCTCAGAAGACATGCCTGTCTTGTTGAGGTCAAATATAGGAGACTAGATTTAATCTCCCATTTGATATCTACTAGCTATGATGGAAATGGAAAACTTACCACCTGACTACATACACAGCTGTTTATGATATCCTAAGAAGGCATATAATATACTATTATTATTGATGCTGTCTGCTGTTGCTGCTACATTGACTACTTCGATGATGTAATGACTATTGTTCTATACCAGTGATGTTACTGCATAATTATCTTCATGTATCTCGTCGTTGTGGCGTATATTATATGTTACCAACAACATCACTGGCTGTTCAACAATTTATTGACTTTATACGTTTATGAATTGATGTGACGTCCCTATCTGATGCTTGACTTCATAAACACGTCAACACTTTATAGCTCCACATCAACATATCCAGTAGAGTACTGCTACACACACCTAAATAGACACTCTACATATATCTGGTGAATACTAGCACTCTACATATTGGTGGCCAGCCCAAAGGCATTCGATAAGCCCACCACGTCTCAACATTGATTTGATTTGGTGAGCAGACTCGGGGTCCCTTACCCACTTCAACAAAATCTACACTTCAACATTCTTCAAGACATCAGCATACAGAATTTTCAAAGTACCCGGCGTTGCCCGGTAAAAATATCGAAATTGCAACTTTTTGCTTGAAGCAAGAAATTTGACAGTACCCGGCGTTGTTAATGATATTAACTCAAGTGGATGAAATGCCAAGTTTGTCTGCTATGAGTTCTTGAGAAGGCCAAGTACCGTTTGAAGTAATCTACTTTGGATAAGAAGGACAAGTGCCGAAACAACACTACATTCCAGACAGTATTTCAGAAGCTCAAGTACCATCGTGTTAGCAGTGGAAGCAGTTCAGATGTGCCATCATCGTTGGAGCTTCACTCTTTAGGACGTTGATTGACATCTGTTTTTCTGCTGTTCTACGATTGGATACCCATAAGTTAAGTGGCCTGTTTGTATGTAAACTGTTCCCTTATACTTCTGCTGAGTCTTCTGTGTATCATCTCATTCTTTTTTTGTGTCATTTGTTATATTATGTTTTATGTTATATTGTGTATTTATATGTTTATGTGTCTGCGGGTTTTCGGTTGGGTGGTGTCTCCCTTAGATTGTACCACGTCATAGAGGTTGTCTATCGTGAGCGTTTTCTGTAGGGTGTGCAAATTTCCGATACTGGAATTTGCAAAGCGACTTCTGTTGCTATTTTTTGTTAGTTGTGATGACATGTGTTAGTATTGTTTTCGTTATTTTTCTGCATTCTTTAGTTCAGTTTTGATTTGTTTCTATTTGCTAGCCTACTCTTTCCTATTGTTTAGTTTCATACACCATTTTTGTTTATACACTGTGGTGTCTTGTATTTGTAATATCTTCTCGCAGATATCATCACATTTTTTGTGATATTTTTTTAATTTTCGCTTTATTTTTTGTTGATTTCTGCGAATGTTTTCATATAGTTGCTAAATCTTTGTTATTGTTTACATTGTATTGTTTACATTGTATTGTTTACAGTGTAATGTTTACATTGTTACTGTTTACATTGTGATTGTGTTTACATAGTCATTGGTTACACTTACAGTAATTAATTCAGATTGGATAATGGATTATACTGATGCACTACTACTATACTGATGATAAATAAATAATGAATAGTATTGTGCACTATTGAATGGGAAGTGCACCTATGATCAAGAGTTGATTGATGATATTTCAAAAAGGTCTATACACAAGGTCTTTGATTTAAGACTTGTTTCCCACAGAGATTGGGATAATAATATAGTGTTGTGAGTAAGCAAGTACTTCATTTAAGACTTGTTATAATTAAATTTGAAATAAGATAATTAATTATTTCAGGTTGTGGACTCATATTATTACTCATCATGTCTACATTTGAGCACTTTATTGAGCAGGGTAAATTGCTTGGGAAGACTGGTGATAAGTTAGAAGAGTTTGCAACTACTCAATATGACAAAGCATTAAAAATGGAAGCTGAACAAAAGAAACTGCAGATGCAGGTGGATGAAAAAAGATTCCAAATGGAAATGGAAAAACAAAAAAGAGAAGCAGAGGCTGAAAAAAAAAGTTACAAAGAGAGGCTGATGAGAGAATAGCAAAAATGCAGCATGAAGAAAAACTCTTAGCTTTGGAAGTTGAGAAATTAAAGGTGATGAACATGTGTAATGCTAATGATGCAAATAAGGTCTCAGATAAGACTAATGCAAGCACTTTCAAGCTTAATCTACCACCATTCAATGCTTCCATCGACGATATAACATTCTATCTGGATAGATTTGAAACTTCATGTAAAGTACATAACATAGATAAATCACTGCATGTTTATCATTTGTCCAAGATACTTAGAGGTGATGCTTTGAGTATGTTATGCATGGTAGATGAGCCTGACAAGAACAACTATGAGGTTGTCAGGGCTATATTGTTAAAGAAATACCAACTTGACGAAGACGGCTATCGTCTTCAATTTAAAAATATGTTGCCAGAAACTGGAGTGCAATTCTCTTAATTCATTTCAAAGATACGTCTTACTTTTTTACGTTGGGTGGAGCTGTCCAAGACAGAAAAAACTTATGAAGGTCTTATGGACTTAATACTTAGAGACAAAGTCATGTCTTCTGTCAATGAGTCTTCCCTTGCTTTCCTTCATGAACGTAAACCTAAAACAATAAAAGAAATGGAAGATTTCTGTTGCCAGTATATAACTGCGCATCCTCACGTAACCATGGGTAACTCTAAAGTAAAAGAAGGTCTGCCAGTTGCTTCGGCAGCACCTTATGGTCAAAACTCTAGTCATAGATTCCAACAAAATTTTGATAGGAAAAGTAACCGTAGTTACGGTCAAAATTATGGAAATCAATTTCAGGGTGATTCTTCTTCGAAGAATTGGAGACGAGCTGACAGTCCTCGTTACTTCCAACCTAATAATTTTAGGCATTTCAGAAGAGGATATGGTAACAGAGGCTTTTCCTCGCGTAGACCTCAAAACCAAACAAATAGATGTTCACATCAATGTGGACATGATAATAATCATTGAAACTGTAGTTCAAAACAGGATAACAGTTATAATAGAGACAATAATAACTACAGAGATAATAACAACAGTGATAACTTCAGAGGTAATAATAGTGGCGGTAGATCTCAATACAAAAAAAAGAGATATCAGCAGGCTGACTCGGTTCAACAAGAATCTCAGGGAGCCTGTAATCAGCTTTCTGATAATAAAAACTCTGACGTTGTCACTTGTTCTTCTTTTGACTTTGGGAGAGCAAACAAGTGCCCCCAATGCAGTACTTTGTTCGAACCGACTACAATATCGACTTTGAGTTGTGGTCACCCTCTCCCCGCTCTTCCTGCTTCGGTTGCACATGACGGGAGAGGTTCTCTAATCCTACATAAGGGTCTTGTTAATAATACTCCGGTCTCACTACTTTTCGATTCCGGATGCACCACTATTGGTGTCAGACAATCGCTTGTAGATCCATCCTGTGCTACAGGAAGGGTTATCAAATGTGTCACATTTGGCGGCACTCTAGAGAAATATCCTACTGCTGTAATTCACATTGCCACTCCTTTCTTTACGGGAGATGTGCATGCCTGTCTCTTACCTAATCCTATTGCGGACCTTATTATTGGTCGTATCCACGGAGTTAGGGAATGTACCCCACAGCAGATTGCTGCTTGGGAAGATGATAATATGCAAGCTACCAATGCAGTGGTTACAAGAGCACAAGCTCTACAAACACCACAAACTTCGTTGAATAATGATAATGAAGTTCATAGCCAAGATAGTACCTTGGTTATTTCTCGTGACTCGTTCATAAAATTACAAGAAGAAGATCCTACGCTAAAAAAATTCTTCATTCTTGCGAAGAAAGGTGATCCAAATAAGGATACACAAAAGAAATCCTGGATTGCAATGAAAAACGGCGTACTTGTACGTATGGTACAAGACTCGGCTACGTCGGCACATTCGCAAATTCTTGTTCCCAAGAGTATAAGAGTGCAAATATTGCAACATGCTCATGACTCGCAATGTGCTGGACACATGGGATTTTCCCGTACAAAGTCGAGAGTCCTTGCGGCTTTCTTTTGGCCCTTTGTTAACAAGGACATTCGTATATACTGCCGATCATGTCAGGTATGTCAGGAGGTCAAATCTAGAGGACCACGACATGCTGCGCCTATCCAGGCTGCTGACATCCCTATTCGGCCATTTCAGAAAATGGCCATAGATATTATTGGCCCTTTTAAGATAAAGTCGGCCAGAGGACATCAGTTTATCCTTACATGTGTCGATATGTGCACACGTTGGCCAGAGGCTATCCCTCTAAAGAGCATATCTACTACAGATATCGCAGATGCTCTTTGGCTGATATTTTCTCGCTTGGGGTTCCCCAGAGAAATACTATCAGACCATGGCACTCAACTCATATCTGATACTATGTCTCAAGTAATGTCTACCTTACACATTAAAAGATCTCTCAGTAGCATCTATCATCCTATGTCTAATGGGTTAGTTGAGCGTCTGAATAGAACGCTCAAGACTTTGCTTGGTAAGATAACTGAAGATCATCCTCAAGATTGGGACAGGGTTTTACCTGCGGCTCTCTTTGCCTATAGAGAGGTCCCAAACGAACACACAGGATTTTCTCCCTTTGAACTTGTCTTTGGCGCGCGTCCGCGCGGCCCTATGTCTTTGTTACACGATCTCATCACTGCCGATGATATTAGTGATGACACTCAATCTTCATATGAGTATGTCATTGCTCTTAGGCAAAAGATCATGAGGCATGCAAACTAGCGACTGCTTCGTCAGAAATTGCTAAAGAAAAAGCAAGGCAGTTTGCTAACAAGAACAGATGTCTACGACAACTTTGTCCAGGTGACAAAGCATTCGTCCTACTCCCTAGTAGGGAAAATAGACTTCTTATTGCATGGAAAGGTCCGTATGCAATAGTCTCACGAATTTCCGATGTTGACTATGTGGTCGATATAGATGGAAAGCATAAAACTTTCCATATCAACATGCTGACGGAATTTCATGAGCGTCCAGACTATTTGCTGCCTATTTTTCAGGCAACGGACGAATCTTCTGTACCTCATGGTCATTACTCATCCCTGTCTGTCATACAGGATGAGGAATCTGTTTTTTCTGATGTCGATCTTCCTCTTCCAGTGGTTCCACTACATTCCATGGAATCTTGGAAAGATGTCTCCATTTCTCCTAATCTTTCTGTTGATGAACATCGTCAAGTCTCGTCGATGTTACAGACATTTAAGGATGTTCTAACCGACATCCCTGGTCACACGCATGTCATAGAACATGACATAATTCTTACCGACAATAATCCTATTAGGGTTAGGCCTTATCCTATCCCTATACACTTTCAGTCACAAGTGGAAAAGGAATTGGATGAAATGATTCAATTAACATAATTGAACCATCGACTTCACCATATTCTTCTTCCATGGTTATTGTCCGGAAGAAAGATAAGAACATACGAATTTGCGTTGACTATCGCTAATTAAATCAAGTCACAAAGTTCGATGCTGAACCTATGCCTTTACTAGAAGATCTACTTATTAGACTATCTAATTCTAGATTTTTCACTAAACTTGACTTGTCAAAAGGTTATTGGCAAGTGCCTTTAGCAGATCATGCCAAACCTCTTACTGCTTTCTCAACACCTAGGGGTTTATGTCAATGGAATGTAATGCCCTTCGGTCTTATGAACGCCCCTGCTACTTTCGTTCGCATGATGCGTCGAATTCTTTCTCATCGTTCAGATGTCATCACATACTTAGATGATATCTTTCTCTTCAGTGATTCTTGGGAAGATCACTATTTGGGTTTATATGACCTACTGTCTACTCTACGTGAGTATAATCTGACAGCAAAACCTTCTAAAGCTTATATTGGTTTTGGTGAAATTTCTTTCCTCTGTCATCGTGTTGGTCATGGTCTCTTGAAGACAGAAGACCACAATACTTCGAAAATATTGAACATCTCTGTACCTAAAACGAAGAAACAAGTCCGTAGTCTCTTGGGTTTAATTCAATTCTATGGGAGATTCATCCCGAATCTATCTTCGATCATGGCACCTCTCTCAACTTTGTTGAAGAAAGGGTCGCCTAATCTGGTTCGTTGGTCTCAGGAATGTCAATCTTCCTTAGACCAGTGGATCTTAGGGAAAATAGGTTTTCTTTCCCAATCTAGGACAACGGCAAATTCCATTTTGGTTTCCAGGAATGTCAATCTTCAATCTTAGACCAGATAAAAGTATATTTTCTTCTCCTCCCATCCTAAGATTACCTACTCTTGATAGAACTTTTGTTCTTCGAAGTGATGCTTCATCCACTGGGATCGGAGCAGCATTTATGCAGGAATATGCTGAAACTCTGCATCCTGTTATGTACATTTCTAGAAAACTAAATGCGGCAGAGAGGAACTACTCGGTTTTAGACCGTGAGTTGTTGGCTATGGTTTGGTCAATTCTCAAACTACAAAGATTCCTCCTGGGCGCACACATTTTATTCTAGAAACTGATCAAAAAGCTCTTACAGCTATTCAGACTAAGAACTTGAAGAGTTCGAGATCCACTCGATATGCTATTGCTTTTCAACCTTTTCACTTCACGGTACGAGCTATCCGTGGGTCGGATAATGTGATGGCTGACATTCTGTCTAGATGCCCACATGATTCCAACTAATACTTCTGTCCTATTTCTAGATATACGACAGAGTCATAACACACCTATATTACTACAATACATTAGCACATCTGTCCTCACTTTAGGTGAACACATACTATTGTGTTTTGTTATCATCTTCTTATGTTCCCATCTTTAATATAAGAAGAAGACTGAGTAGTTAATATAAGGGCCGAAAGTTTACTCGGCCACAATTGTTAATAATAATGTATTGTATAGTATGAAACTTAATGGCTATTAAATAGAATTATATTGGTTGTTTTTTCTCAGCATGTTATTGTTGATCGGAGAAGCTACCTTTCTGTTGTCAAACATGGAGAGTTCCACATTGTGTATTTACCCTTGGAACTACAGGAGATGTGTCCTGGATCGTCATTTATGTTTAATTTCATTATGTAATGATATTATTAAACATTTAGATAATGTACTATTTAACATTCTATATCAGATGTGTACATCCATTCTAAGCGGTATTAGAGTATGACACCGCTATTTGATTATAATGATATGAACTTGCATATTTATATTGCATTTCCATGCAAGCGTAGTGTGTGTTGGTGGCACCTCCCCGATATATATTTTTTGAATCAGATTTTTTATCTGTTGAGAAATATTCTCACCAGACACTTTATGTGTCAATTCAGCCTCATAGTAGGCAGTGCAACTAGTTATCCCCGCATAATTCGTGCGTTGTTAGACCGCTTTTGGTTTTACTCTTGGATATTTAAAAAAAAAAAATGTTGCACATTTTTTTTAATCGGGAGGGTGCGGTAATATTGCGCTAAACTTGTCGCAACTTATTCTGACTATATATTCTGACTACGTACTCTGACCATGCATTCTGACTATATTCAATTTTTTAATGCATGGGAAGTAACTCATGGAATTGTAGTCACTTTTATTTCTACAGTCGTCTAATCTTGATAGCATCGTCCAGAAGTTGTCTTATCTTGATAGCTAGGGTTGTTGATAGTTTGTGTGTGAGCGATTTTAAGTCATAACCATGTATGGAGCGTTTTCCTAGAAACAGTTGGCAACTTGCGATGTCATTTCCTTTTAAGGTTCGAAATCTTCAGATGAACATCGTAGAACATTCTTCGATTCGTAAGTTAACTGAGCTGTATTCGATTTGCGTGTTCTGCGCATGTCCTAGATTGTGTCATTGTTTAAATGATTTCCGCCCAGTTCACTCTGGGCAGAATTGCTGATGAAGCGAGACGTAGCGTTGTGCTAGCGTCTTCGCTTATATTATTCAGGAAGGAGTCCTCATCATTGTTGTTCCTTTTTTGAGATGATATATCTCTATACTATTCAAAGAGCCGGGAGGCCTATGTGATTTATGTGATTTAATTCCTGATGAACAGGTAACTGAATCTTTTCTCAGTAACTTTATCGCCATCTTGTGATGTTGACATTTTTGCCTAGCCTGCCTTATTAAAGAGTCTATGATATGACAAGTTTGCTCAGCTCACGATCCACTTATATTGTCACGCATCGATTGATGCCTGTCCTAAGGACTATTTGCTTCCTGAACTTTATTGATGGATCTAGGTTTGATACCTTTGTTGTTTGAGGAACATAGAGGACGATAATATGACGCTCAGAAGACATGCCTGTCTTGTTGAGGTCAAATATAGGAGACTAGATTTAATCTCCCATTTGATATCTACTAGCTATGATGGAAAGGGAAAGCTTACCACCTGACTACATACACAGCTGTTTATGATATCCTAAGAAGGCATATAATATACTATTATTATTGATGCTGTCTGCTGTTGCTGCTACATTGACTACGTCGATGATGTAATGACTATTTTTCTATACCAGTGATGTTACTGCATAATTATCTTCATGTATCTCGTCGTTGTGGCGTATATTATATGTTACCAACAACATCACTGGCTGTTCAACAGTTTATTGACTTTATACGTTTATGAATTGATGTGATGTCCCTATCTGATGCTTGACTTCATAAACACGTCAACATTTTATAGCTCCACATCAACATATCCAGTAGAGTACTGCTACACACACCTAAATAGACACTCTACATATATCTGGTGAATACTAGCACTCTACATATGAATCGCTTCTCTCAAGCAAGGAAAAAATCTGACCTCTCAATAACTCCAAAGAAAACAAATTTTCTGGGTCGGAACGTGGACGTTGCACCAGTTATCACTATAAACTTGCAGTGGTGCACTACTTCACATACCTGGGGTCTACCATCAATGGCAGACTCTTTCATGGACACAGAAATTGACAGCTGCATTAGTAAAGCTGCAACCATCTTTGCCCGCCTCACAGTCGGGCGGCCGCAGCTGAGGTTCAAAGATGTGTGCAAGAGAGACATCAAAGGACACACATCCAGAAATCTGAGAGGATGAAGCTGCCTACTGCACAAAGTGGGGTGGTGCCCTACGGCGCCATCTAAGATTGAGCAAAAAGAAGTTATCACAAGCAAAAGAGAAAAGAACACGCCGATAAGTACACCGTAGAACAAAAAGCTGAGAGATATTACCCCAGGCACGTAATCTCAAAGTCAGTTATGACTGATGGGGGCGATTACTACCACTATAATTATCACACATTTTACCAACGTAACGAGAAATAGAAATACCTGTTTGAATGTTTTTCTTCAAGCACCATGCCAGCAATCATAAACTCTCTGTCTCCAGGACCTTTTATCGTGTGTAATATTGACTTTTCTCATGCCACAATGTCGAAATGTCCAGTGTCTTCTCTCTTTATCAATCTCTTATACATTTATCTGTCAGTCGTTCCTGTTGTTTCAATATAGCCTCTTTTCTCTTCTCTTAACAGTCTCAGAGAAAACAGATTGCTTTATTCTGATATGAATAATAAATCTCTCTTGTACAGTGGCTTCTGTCAAGACTTCCTCTTTGATATTTTAGTTTTCCACAATATTCATAACTGAGAACCATCTCTTTGGTCTCCAAGGATTTTCCTAGTTGTCTATTAAGTGTCCATGACTCACTTCCACATGTCAGATTTGGCTCTGTATAACATTGCACACTGTCTTTCTTATTTTAATTAACACATATTTATTGCATACAATACTTTTCGTTTTATTGAATGCTACGTTAACCTGGACTATTCTATTCTTGTGTAACAAAACGTCTGTACGTGTTCTTTTGGTGGCTCTCTCACACTTTCATCCACTCCGGCAGTATCCCTTGTCATCTTCATTTTTCTCTCCGATCGCTTTTATTAGGCATAAATAATGCCTTGTCATTCATTATTTTTCTCTCTATGCTGAATCTAGTAGGGGAAGTCTCTAACACTCCACTCCCCTACGGAAGTATCTGCTATGGGACTATCTTTATCTCTTACATCTTTGCTTTACCACTCCTCAGACTTATTAACGTTCCGCCAGGTGAACTGTGATATTGTCGTAACAATACCCGGTCATTATCACCGATCAGCGGATTATACGCTATCTATTTAACTAGTCTGACCACCTGTTGAAACGTCTTGGTCCAACATTTGACAACAGGTGGTAGATGCGTTTATCGCCTTTGCGGGACCATCCCTGTGTGTGATATCGCTGATAATCTGTCTGGCCAGACAATCTTGACGGAAGGCATTTAGACAGGTAATCAGTTCACACATATGTTTGTGAGAGTGCACAAGATGTCACCGGAAATATTACGGAATATTAGAAAGAGGTCACGCGTGGGAATATTAAATTTGATATTTTAAACACGTGGGGAATATTTTAAATTAAATCGCCCCAACCCAGTGCTAGAGGGATTTGATTGGTTTGACTTGAGATGCCGGAATAAACAATAAATTCCATTGGAAAATTCGGCGGAAACACAATCTGTGATTTGAACTGACAATGAGAGATATAATCTAGCGAACTCAGAGACACATAACAGATAGCTTCGTAACTTCAAACGAGCAACTATAAAAAGCCAGAAAGAGAAGGATCGGACCTAGAATTTCATACTTATAAGGGACAGATAGAAGTATTTGGGAAACTTAAAACCTTAAAAAATAAGCCCGCCTTTATAAATACAGAGGCTGAAAAATCTTAAGGGACCAGGATTTTAAACATAAAATCTGGAAACTTAAGGAATTGAATCATCAGTCATGAGAGAAATAATATCCCAGACCAAGTGATTCATAGAACATCGTCATAAGAGGAATTTCTCAGACGAAATTGATTCAAGAGCATATGAACCGAAATTGCTCGTTTCCATCCAAAACCTGTGCAAGGAGATTGTGTATTCCCAAAAATTGGGGTAAGTTGTGAATATTTCTATTACAAATGTGAATTTAACATGTTTTCTTGCTAGTGGTTATATTTGAGGCTGGCAATCTAAACATATGAAAATAGTATATCCATGAACCACTACAGCAAGCGCTGGCGATTGTTTCTTGCTAGCAGTGCAGAAAACCCGACTGCAGAGGTGACCCCAGACTCCGACGGGAGCAGTGATGAGTGATGATTACATCACATGTGCCTCAAGTGTAGCATATCATTTTGTGAGATATATATAACTTGTTATTGTTAGTTCAGGCATACATCATTGTTCGCGCTGTCCAAGCTCATATTTTCCCAGTTAAGACCCAGAAGAATAGTTGTGATTTCTATTCATCTTTTCTGAGTTACGTTGTGTGTACTCAAGAATTTAATTCTTCTGAGATATTAACATTGGTGGGTGAACAACCAGAGGATACGCCTGTTAAACTTCCAACTCAGTGTACTTAGCAGAGGCAGTTTTGTCTTTCTATTTTTTTTCTAAAAGACGTGGTTACAAGCTATCATACGGATTGAAGTACTGACGTTACTTCGCCGCTAGTGTGAGAGAAGAGCATCAACACTGACCGCTTAAATTGGACGAGTTATGTGGAGAAGTGCACTCATCACCAAAAAAGAAAGGACGGAAACAACGGCGACAGGACGCACTTAGAGTTAAGTTTTCTTGTAAAATAGGTGAAAGCAACGGACTTTGATAAATCCTCACACTAAATCTCATTGAAAAGAAAACTTGATTCCACTATAAAATTCACCAGCATTTTATTTATTTTAAACTGCTAATACTAATTCATTATCACATTTGTTACCTGTTGTTTTAAAACTAAACTTATTCAGTTATTACATGTATGAAAGTAAACATATGGGCCAGAATATTTAATATACATATATACAACTAGACATATGTTTACTTATAAACAGAGCTATACCTTATAAGAGTTATTTCGATGGATTACACCAACTGGTGGCTTGAACGGTCTAAATCATTGATTAAATCCTTCACTTAAGGCGACGGACCAGATACAATGCGTTAACAATTGTTCAGCCCAATGCAACATTGTTCGTGACTTCTGGAAATATCTTGTGAAAGCTCCCTTAAGGTAGAAGCGTCATTAACCTTCTATCTACATCTCTGCCAAGAGTAATCTTGCGCGCATGTAAATACATTGGAAGTCAATATTAGATACTCTTGAGTTTTGGTCACTGATGGACCACTACTGCAAAGCAGGGGAGGCAATCCGTGATATCTTCATCTTTGAGAGGAATCTTCCATTTGATAGTATTACCGTGCTTTGGTATTTGAATTTTTGTCCTGCTTCAAAACAGTCCCGTTCACCTTGAGGGTACATTCTAGAGAATGAATCTTCTTTGTGAAGACCATTACTTTTGTTTGTGTTGCTGTCCATAATGCTAAGTAGGCTGAAGCCTAGGGACCCGAAGCTCTTTTGGGACCTTGCATAAGTTAAAACAATTTTTTTTAAATGCATAGATTTATGGATAACACGAAAATGTTTGCACTTTGCAATGCATTCATAACTTTCTAAACAGACAGTAAACACAATAAAAAATTTTTAAAAATTTTAAAGGCTTTTAATGCACTAAAAAGCCACAAATAATTTGTCAAGGAGTTTATAGCTTGCAGTCAAAAAATGTAACATCAAATTGACAAAACGCGTGGGGCGCTTAAGCGCTTATCATATATTTTATCCATAAGTGTGTAATGAAGTATAAAGCAGAAGTTAATTTCATGTAGAATCAGCGCCCCATGCTTTTTGTCAATTTGATGTTACATTTTTTGACTGCAAGCTATACAAATTATGTGTAGCTTTTTAGTGCATTAAAAGCTTGTGTTTAAAATATTTTTTTTCGTCTTTTTAATTTTTTTTTTTTTAACTTTGTCAAATGTAATCGTTCCGCTAATGACATTACCAGTTTGCGATAAACGAGTCCAGAGCAAAGGAGGCGGATTTCATTATTCAGTATATTACACGGAAAGTAAATTTTTGTTTTTGTTTTATTTTATTTTCAAATTTTGATAAGAGTTGTAAATTACATTTGTTTAAATTTAGTTGTCAGTTGTTGTGTATGTCTGTGCACGCGGGTGCGATATTGTGTGTGTGTGTGTGGAAG
This sequence comes from Oreohelix idahoensis, assembly GCA_024509875.1. Taxonomy (NCBI): domain Eukaryota; kingdom Metazoa; phylum Mollusca; class Gastropoda; order Stylommatophora; family Oreohelicidae; genus Oreohelix; species Oreohelix idahoensis. The sequence goes on from JAMPIV010020308.1 coordinate 124,678, forward strand.
GGGGAGAAGTTTCAATGAGACAATCTTGTTAGAAAGAATACACCTAGATTATTTACAGTTATCGCCCATTTCACTGATGATACAATACAAACAAACAAAATTAGTATTAATTTTATTCATTTTCTTTCTTTAACGACTGATTATTGTATTGTCATGAGGAATACACAACTTTGACAAGTTTTAGAGCTATTGCTCATCTGGAAGTGATTGAAAAATCTATTGCAAGATTTGAAAGTGACAAGAGAGTGACATACGTTGCAAGTTAAAGAAAAGCCAGTACAAATAGCTTAAGAGACATAATACACCCGGCAACATCATAAATAATAGTTGTATATGTATTTACCATGACAAAAATATTAAAATTATTGCCTATTAGATGAAGGGGGCCCAACCACCAAATAAGCTAGAGATCCTTGACTTAGTAACGCTCTGGTTGTTGTTTATGATAAGGTTACTTTATGTACCTATTGTAGCAATCATTTCCAGCAACTATTTTTCACTTGTTGATATTAAGACTGCTATCTGTGTTATCAGCATATTTCAATTTATTATATTATGTCACCTCTACACCTCACGGCAGAAGGGGAACGACTAAGTAAGTATATTATATCCACCAATTGATATTCTTGGCATTTCATGTATGGATCTCATGCTATATGGATGAAGGCCTCTCCTATCTCCTCTGCCTTGTGGGCTACACTTTTTGGTCAAAGGCTAGTGGAGACGTCTGTACAGAAACCGATGAAAGCTGAAGGGAAAGTACCCTAGCTTTGGTCTGTGTACAGTTATGAATCAAATGAATCTGTAGGTATTACATTCTGTTTAAATATGATTTGCATGTATTATTATTAGTAAATGATAGAACATATCTCATTTGGTAGAAGAACGGGAAAATCGATGCCTAGAATGATGAGCAATTAATATTTAAAAGTAAAAGATAAATTACACAGCACATATTAAAATAAAGCAAGAAAAAAAGAAAGAATTAGATCTACAACGCCCATACAAGCAGGCTATTTCCAACACGTGATCAGATACCCATGAGAAAAAGAAATAAAGAGTGTGTGTGACAAAGAGAGACTGACGAGGGGAGGGAGGAATAGTAATAAAAGCACTATTATTTTGCTTCGTGGAACTTACTTTCTCCAATTATGTTAACTGTGTAATTCAGTCGATAATCTCCGCCCTGGCTAGTGCATACTCCAATAGTAAGTTCTCCACTGGTCACATGTGTTATGTTGTTTATTATGATGGTAATATTATATGTACTGAAGGTGCTGTTCTTGCCATACGTCCAATTAAAATTGTTATCCGTATTTTTGAGAACAAAACTGTTGTTAAATATCAAGAAATCAGAAATATTTGGGTATGCAGTAACACAGAAGGAAAACGATTTTCTGCCATAATTAGAAATGATAGTCTTGACCATATCTTCACCTGGACACAGTTTAGGGCTACCTGGAAAGACAAATTAAATATAATAATAATAATTCACTGCTGCCATTTATGACAAAATGCAATCAATTAATGCCATAAATAATGCTAAATCAATCCTTGTAACATAACATTAGAATATTAATTATCAATCCAATAAGGGCATTTAAAAATCCTTTTAGTGTTTCATAAAAGGAAAAGAACAGACAGGTACCAACAAGAAGTGTTTATACACAGTAACTCTGTTGCACAATTTGATTTCAGGAAGGAACAGAATGCACTCATCTCTTTTTCCTCCAAGACACAAGTGCGAGAAAAACCCACTGAAATTGTTTTAAAAAAATTAAATGAAATAAATGTAGATCCCATAGTCTTTTCCATTGAATGCATAAATGTCTGTATATGGCTAGATTAATTTATTGATCCAAGAAGAAGAAGATTAGATTTTAATATAATTAAAACCCCGCAGCGGGGGAGGGGATAGGAGGACCAACCTTCTCGTGACATTGCACACCCGCTAATTAGTGGGTCTGGTGTGACCTCCACCAGCTTTACCCACTAAGTTGGGGCTTTTCTCTAGGGTTGCAAGAAATCCCAATTAACATTCCCAAATTGCTGCAAGGGTAAAAGAATGAAAAAAAAAGAAAATAAACAGAACGGATTTAATAATTATGATCATCTTTAACCTCCTGAGATCTTGAGATACTGTGCTGTGGGAATCATTCACTATCTCGCACTACCCGCTTTATATCTCACGTAATCCAGTCAATATTAAGGAATCTTCATGTTTGTTCCCGTTCAGATGTCAGCTTGAATATGTTTACAAAAAGCAGTAGTCGGCCTGAGGTTGTTGAGACGTTGTTGAGATCTCCATACAGCTTGTCTAGGAATGGTACTGGTGATGGCCACATATGCCGTAATTGTTCCTCATGTGTTCTGCAGCAGATGTTCAGTGGTCATGTTATGGGTTCAAACGTTATACTCATCAGTAGTTCCTATCTTTAGTTTGATGAACACATGGTATCTCAATTAAAAGAATCAACTTAAGGTCTCATTCAACCTATTCACAATGGCAGCTTGTCCTATTCACTTTCATTTATTCCTTATCTGTCAGCTCTCTATTAAACTCAAGTCTTCAGCAAATAAATGCTCCACATTTCTGTCCTGTGCCATCCAGGTATTTCCATGCTTCTCTATCCCTTTCATGTCTGTCTCCAGTTTTTGTTTTCCAAGAGTTTGTCTCCCTTTATTTCTGTTACCATGGAGATTCCAGAACAAGTACTACCTTGTAGTGTTATAAACTTGTAGTGTTATAAACTTGTAGTTTTATAAATTTGTAGTGTTATAAACTTGTAGTGTTGTAAACTTGTAGTGTTATAAACTTTTAGCCAATTTGGGTTTCATATCCACTCAAAACCTTAAATAATCTTAGAACCTACATAGAACCTCAGACAACCTGCCCAGGGTCTCAAATTACCCACTAATGACTTACATAATTATCAAGATTCACATAATACATTCAAGCCCTCATAAAACCCATTAAAGGTTATTAAGCATTATCCACATTTTAACTTCCAGCACGAAAGGTTCTATCACGGACACGGTTTATTTTATTCTTCTTCATCTTTGATGACCTCTCTCCAGTTTATAATTCTAAGCTCTTTCAGAATCATCTGTTTATTGACTTTTTCTCTCATGCTCCACTGATCTATGCCTTGTTTTTGTTAACTATACACCTTTCTTGTGGTTTGGTAGCCTTCATTCTTTCAATGTGCTCAGCCATTTCAATCAGTTTGATCTCAGGATATGGACTATTCAGCTTGTGGTCTACGTAGTTTATGCTTTATCTTATATATTCTCATTTCTCTATTCATTGATATTAACAATTTTTAAAACTGAAGCCAAAAAGTATTGCTATTGCTGCTTTTATTTGTGTTTTATATATGTCCACGTTTGCTGCATTGAAGACAAATATATTATATAATATTTATTTATGTAACTTTATTATTGTTATACTTGCCACTTTCCTTTTAGTCTCAGTTTTCTTATTCTTGCGTTGACTGCATTAAAGCCGATTTAGAATTCCCAAAAGGTTGCTCTTTACTATAAATCCAATTAGAAATGTTCGCTTTACTGATGTTATGAATCAATACATTCAAATACTATTATCTATTCTTCAAAGTTCAGTGTTGGCCATCTTACTACCTGTAATGCTGTTACAGTTAACTTTATTTGTTAGTTCTATTCATGCTTCTGATTAATTAAACTTCTAACATTTGATGTCCCTTACCTTAAAACCATTTTAGCATGCCATGACTGTACATTGCCTGACAATCAATATTTTTCTGTAACTTTAAAATTTTTTTAAATAGTGTGATAATTTACTCCAAGAAAACCTCAGGCAGGAGGACCAGAATTTCTTTCAGAGTTTACTTTCTTGACTTTATCACTATCCTCTTCTTAGGTATCCCACATAGGAGGAGGAGGCTCCATATCTGGGGGCCTAGTTCCTGAGCTGTAGCAGCTGTTAGGCCTGATCTAAGATACTATATTGTTCATCTTGTTTCATGTAACTCAGTGGTCACTATATTATACATTCAGATCCTGCACACCATATTTGCTCAATAATGGCTGTGCTTATGAATTCTTCCGTTCAATTTTTAGGTCACAAAAGTAGAAACATAATTGCTTATGTTATAGTCCACATACTGTGTCTCCTTGGCAGAATTTAAAATTAACAAGTATGTTTGTGTGTATGCTGTATTTGTGTGTCACTCCATCTAGTTCCCAGAAGTCTCTGAGGAGAACACGACTACTACAGCCTCAGGTATGTTGTATGAGGTAATTATGTGAGGTTGTGCAAGGGCTGACACCATAAAAAAAAATGGCTACACTTTACTGGACTTTTCCGATCCGCTAGGTTATGGGTTTTCACTTTTTTTTTTCCTTGTGCCAGGTAGTGAAAGGTACATGTCTTTTTCAACTGCATTCAACAGGGTGTTGATGATGGAGGGTTTTGGTGGTAGCAATTGATTTTGCAGGTCTGCTAGTGCCAGGCATTCTAGGAGGAGGTGTTCTACTGTTTTTTCCTTCTGTCTATTACAGTGGTTGCAGTATCGTGCATGGTCTGAGGTCACCCTGCATAAAAGCCTGTTGAGAGGTATATGTCTTGTTCTCAACCTGAAGATTGTACTCTGGTCTCTGCGGCTTAAGTTGTTGATGACTTTCTCTGGGATATGGCTGAGACATTTTTGCATATAGTGCTCTTACAGTTAAGCCGGTGGCCCAGCACTCTATACACTGCAGTTTGCAGTTGTTGTGTATCATGTATTTTGTGGTTCCTAAGTTGGTGGGAATATACGGTTGCGGCATACTTGATCTTTTCATTGCTAGTTTGTCAGAAATCTCACTGCCTTTGATGCCTATATGACCTGGCATCACAAGTAGAGTTGTGTTGATGCCCTAGGAGGCAAGTACATTGATTTCATGATTGAGACTGCCCAAGAGTGGTAGCTTGGGTCCCCTCACACCTTCTAACTCCAGGCCCCACTTGTGTGTGAACCAGCCCTCGGACCAACACTGCAGATTCCTTAAGTGAATGCACCTAGATGCATGATATGACAATCCCACTGAATAAGCAAGAAGCACTAGTGCTGTCACAGACACCGATAAATAGTGGTACTAACCAGACAAACAGCAAGTCATTGGGTGGCGGGAATAGCACAGTTGCGATCTCCGCAGAGACTGTAGTGATGAAAGTCCGAGGACTGTAGACCATCACACCTGAGGGATGCTTTTGGACTGGGAGATGTAGCACCGGAACTGCCCAGACTTGCAATGGAAAAAATAGCCATCAAACTGGTCACCAATTACGGGTCAAATAGTAATAGATCCCCTTTGGAGTAGTGGACTCTCCAACTTGTGGCATTGCACACCTTGCCACATTAACACAGTCTGGTGACCTTGATCATTAAGCTTCACTTATTCTGAGCAGGAAAAATGAGCTGATTCGGAAACTATCCACAGAGGAAGGCGAAGCCCGACGTAAAACCATCTGATCCAGGACGTGACAAGCCTGTATGTCTACACAGTATTGACAGCGAAAACTCTCATAATAAATTGCTACATAAATCACTGCTGCAAAAGCACATGAATGTATAAAGGAACAAAATAATATGGTATGGAATTAGTTTTACAAATTAACGTATACAGAAAACGCAATACGTTTTTGGATTCACCCTTCATCAGCCACAGTTACAAACAGGCAACACGGGATGATGATAGGAAACTCCATACAGAGCTTTACAACAGGAGGCAATCTGATCATCTGAAGCTGGACTTGGTATAGTTAGGTCTCTAACACTTCACAACCCTAAGGCAGTATCTGCTGTGGGACAATCTTTACCTTTATATAAATAATAACCTTGACTACTGTTAAGTACAGACAAGATATTATGAGACATAATTGTAAGACTAACAAAGTGCTTTAGACACACATAAGTATGGCAATATTTTGTATATACTAACATGGAACTGTGATTGCTATGCTCCTATACAGATTATCGTCACTTTCCTCCTCTTGACAACTGAAAGTTCCCAGATCACCACATTTGTCAGCAGGTATATTCAGTGATGTTTTATTTCCTGTAAATCGTCTTGTAAAACTCCCATTTATCTTGAACATCATTCTTGGAGATGGAATTCCTTCAGTCTCACATGTCAGTGTCAGGGTCTGGCCTTTAGAGACTTCTTTAAATACTTTCTCAGAGCTCCAGGGGGATAACAGATCATAATCTTTCTCCTCAGAGGAGCTGTTTGTTCTAACTGTCAGACTGAATGTCTTGAAAGATTTTTCTGGCAAAACCAAAATAGAAAGAACATTAGTCACATCACAAATATTGTTTTTGTAAAAATATTCCATAGTCTATACTAACTTAATCTTACAATTTAATACACAGTCTTTTGTTGGTAATTGTACGTACATACAAACATACACGACATACCTGCTTGGAAAATGCTCGCTGATAACACTGTATAAGGTGTATTCTTTAATTTTTTCATATATCGTGGAAGGACTAAATGACAAATGTCGAGGTGCTGTCACGTACTGGCCTTCAAAGCACACATACACTGCTAAGACAGCGCAGACTACACTGGCTTGGCTACATCCACCGCATGGAAGATGGTTGCATTCCTAAAGATATCTTCTACGGACAACTGGCACATGACAAAAGAACAGTTTTGCAACCACGGTTGAGGTTCAAAGGTGTGTGTAACAGTAACAAGAAGTCACGGTACATAAATCCAGCAACCTGGGAGGATAAAGCTGACGATCCACAAAGCATGATCATTTTATGGTTGTTAGCTTCTTCCCATGTCACACTGTCAACTTGTTTATTATCTTTTCTTTCTGTTTTGATATACTTTTACTACTTTTTATACTATCCCACTGTTATTTCATTTTCAAGGCTGTTTTCTCATCACATATGATTTCTCTACATTACTGGGATATAAATAGATCCCTTGCATTTATGCATCTAAGATTGTGGCTGGTGCAGAGAAGAAATACAAACAAAAAGAAAAGGAAGCATTACCCATTATCTCTGTTGTTTACAAATTTCAGGATACCTATATTGACTGACTGAGCGTTCGATTGGCAGAGTGGTTGGGCAATGGTCTCTCATGGTAAATTTGCCGGGTTTAAAACATGATGAAGTCATGCTCCAGACTAATCAGATGTAAATGTGTACGTGACTCTGCTACACAGGTGTATTTATATTTAACAGCCCTGAGCTAGATCCTACTTGTCCTTCCCTCCACCATCTCTGAAAGCAGATTTATTTCTCATTTAAGTAATCTTTCTACCAACTGTGTGTCATCGTGGAACTCCTAGTGGTGCTTCAGTAAACACAGCTGACGGTAGAAAATTCAAAACCATGGTGGTAGCTGAAATATTATACATAACAAGATAGATGAAAAATTCAAAACCATTGTAGTAGCCGAAATATTATACATAACAAGATACATGAAAAATTCAAAACCATGGTGGTAGCCGAAATATTATACATAACAAGATAGATGAAAAATTCAAAACCATGGTGGTAGCCGAAATATTATACATAACATGATAGATGAAAAATTCAAAACCATGGTGGTAGCCGAAATATTATACATAACAAGATAGATGAAAAATTCAAAACCATAGTGGTAGCTAAAATATTATACATAACAAGATAAATGAAAAATTCAAAACCATGATGATAGCTAAAATATTATACATAACAAGATAGATGAAAAATTCAAAACCATGATGGTAGCTAAAATATTATACGTAACAAGATAGATGAAAAATTCAAAACCATGGTGGTAGCCGAAATATTATACATAACAAGATAGATGAAAAATTCAAAACCATGGTGGTAGCCGAAATATTATATATAACAAGATAGATGAAAAATTCAAAACCATGGTGGTAGCCGAAATATTATACATAACAAGATAGATGAAAAATTCAAAACCATGATGGTAGCTAAAATAGTATACATAACAAGATAGATGAAAAATTAAAAAACCATTATGGTATCTAAAATATTATACATAACAAGATAGATGAAAAATTCAAAACCATGATGGTAGCTAAAATATTATACATAACAAGATAGATTTAAAATTCAAAACCATGATGGTAGCTAAAATATTATACATAACAAGATAGATGAAAAATTCAAAACCATGGTGGTAGCTAAAATATTATACATAACAAGATAGATGAAAAATTCAAAACCATGATGGTAGCTAAAATATTATACATAACAAGATAGATGAAAAATTCAAAACCATGATGGTAGCTAAAATATTATACATAACAAGATAGATGAAAAATTCAAAACCATGATGGTAGCTAAAATATTATACTTAACAAGATAGATGAAAAATTCAAAACCATGATGATAGCTAAAATATTATACATAAGAAGATACATGAAAAATTCAAAACCATGGTGGTAGCTAAAATATTATACATAACAAGATAGATGAAAAATTCAAAACCATGATGGTAGCTAAAATATTATACACCAAGATAGATGAAAAATTCAAAACCATGATGGTAGCTAAAATATTATACATAGCAAGATAGATAAAAAATTCAAAACCATGATGGTAGCTAAAATATTATACATAACAAGATAGATGAAAAATTCAAAACCATGATGGTAGCTAAAATATTATACATAACAAGATAGATGAAAAATTCAAAACCATGATGGTAGCTAAAATATTATACATAACAAGATAGATAAAAAATTCAAAACCATGATGGTAGCTAAAATATTATACATAACAAGATAGATGAAAAATTCAAAACCATGGTGGTAGCTAAAATATTATACATAACAAGATAGATGAAAAATTCAAAACCATGATGGTAGCTAAAATATTATACATAACAAGATAGATGACAAATTCAAAACCATGGTGGTAGACGAAATATTATACATAACAAGATAGATGAAAAATTCAAAACCATGGTGGTAGCCGAAATATTATATATAACAAGATAGATGAAAAATTCAAAACCATGGTGGTAGCCGAAATATTATACATAACAAGATAGATGAAAAATTCAAAACCATGGTGGTAGCCGAAATATTATACAGAACAAGATAAATGAAAAATTCAAAACCATGATGGTAGCTAAAATATTATACATAACAAGATAGATGAAAAATTCAAAACCATGATGGTAGCTAAAATATTATATATAACAAGATAGATGAAAAATTCAAAACCATGATGGTAGCTAAAATAATATACATAACAAGATAGATGAAAAATTCAAAACCATGATGGTAGCTAAAATAATATATACATTAACAAGATAGAGGAGAAAAATTCAAAAACCATGATGTAGCTAAAATATTATACATAACAAGATAGATGAAAAATTCAAAACCATGATGGTAGCTAAAATATTATACATAACAAGATAGATGAAAAATTCAAAACCATGATGGTAGCTAAAATATTATACATAACAAGATAGATGAAAAATTCAAAACCATGATGATAGCTAAAATATTATACATAACAAGATAGATGAAACATTCGAAACCATGATGATAGCTAAAATATTATACATAAGAAGATACATGAAAAATTCAAAACCATGATGGTAGCTAAAATATTATACGGGTTAGCATCCCGTAAGCTGTATTCAATTGCTACAGGACCCAAAAACGATAGATGCCCCCAGGATTCACCGAAAGAAGGGGAGGATGATGAATCCACAGGCGCCTCAATGGAATCGACCAGACCCGTTACACGGACTTCGAGCTCTGAACAACGGCTGGAATTTCCATGTGCCTGTGGTAGGGAATTCTCTACTCAGAGAGGAATGAAAATCCACAGAACGAAAAAGGGGTGTGATAGGTCATCAGGGGGAGATCAACAGCGCTCTGTCTCGACGGATAAGACGTTAGAAGAACACAGCCAGGAGTCAATCCACAGTGCTGAGTACATTCAAGTTGATCTGCCAGATGATGATCTCACACACTTCTTGGACGGGAAGAGAGATGCAATCAAGTTTCCACCTGCCAGTGCAAAAGGGCTTTGGGAACAGCAAGACGAAGCCTTGGCAAAAGAGTTGGATAACAACCTGAAGCAGCTAACTTTGGAGAAGAAGGTGGAAATCTTCGGCGACATAATATACCTGCACTGTCGCAAAGTGTTCGGAGTGAGGGAGGCAAGGGAAAGTAACCCACCACGGAAAAGTAGAAGACAAATTAAAATAGATGAAATCAGGAAACAGAAGAAGCATGCCCGAAAACTGTTCAAGAACGCAGTTGCCACAGAGAAGGAAGGGTTACGGCAAGTTTGGGAGCACCTGAAAGGCCAACATAATGCCCTTTGTAGAGCGGAAAGGTTGTGCAGGAAGAGAAGGAAGACTCGAAGGGATAGGGAAAGATTCTTTAGGGAGCCCTTCAAGATGTATTGTGTACATCCGGCGGCGGAAGTGGCTTTCTGTTCAGCCACGCGCTCATCAACAGACAGCGATTTTGATAGAATTTCGGTTCTTGCCTTCAGGGAAGTACCCAGTTTTTATTTTATTAAGTTTTTATGTGTCCTATCTAGCCTTCACTTTCTTTCCTTTCCTGACGAAGGCCTTGTGGCCGTAACGTAGACTATTTTCTTTGTCTTTTGTCCTCGTAAGACGAATCACCTTTTTTCGATTTTTTTTCAAACCCATCCAAGTTTGCCAAAGAACTGTTTGAGCAGCCACGGTCGGGTACGCTAAACATCAGGAAAGAAGACCTGGAAGAACACCTTAGAATGACATATTCAGATGGTCGCAAAGATGAGCCGCTCGCAGCATGGCAGGCCTTAAATGACCGGGTAAGCCAGGAGCTGAATTTAACACCAAGCCCCCAACGGTGCAAGAGGTAGAAAGCATTGTCCAGAAAGCTCGGTGCAAGTCAGCTCCAGGTCCTAATGGTGTTCCATATGTGGTGTATAAAAGATGCCCTGAGGTTCTCAAACGACTGCTCCGTTTACTGAAGAATGCGTGGAAAACCCAACTCGTAAGCAAGGAATGGAGAAAGGCAAACGGAGTCTACATCCCGAAGGAACAAAATTCCACAGACATCAGTCAGTTCAGGCCAATCTCACTACTCAATGTGGAAGGGAAGATATTCTTCTCAGTAATGGCGAAAAGACTCACTACATACCTCCTGGCAAATGGGTACATTGACACTACCATTCAGAAAGGAGGTATCCCAGGTACACCAGGATGTCTAGAGCATGCCGCAATGATCTGGGAAGCAATCCAAAAGGCAAAGTCTGACAGAACAAACCTCCATGTAATCTGGTTGGATCTAGCGAATGCTTATGGATCCGTTCCACACCAGATGTTGTGGCAGGCCCTAGAAGTGTATCATGTTCCACAAGAGATTGCAGCAATGCTGAAGCTGTATTTCGCAGGGTTGTCTGTCAGATTTTCAACCAGAGAGTACACAACGAAGTGGAGTGGCCTTGAAGTTGGAATTGCGATGGGATGTACCATCTCTCCGATACTATTCGTCATGGCTATGCAGGTAATCCTCAATGCGGCTGAAGGAATGGCTATAGGCCCAAAGCTCGGTGGAATGTGTCACATGCCACCGCTCAAAGCATTCATGGATGACACAACAATTCTGACATCAGATGAACATCAGGCCCTGAGGATGTTAGCACGCCTGGATGAACTAGTCAGCTGGTGCAGAATGAGCTTCAAACCCAAGAAGTCGAGAAGCCTATCAGTCAGGAAAGGGAAGATAGCAGAGGTCATATTCACGGTTTCCAGCCAAAGAATCCCTACTGTCATTGAGGAACCTGTTAAAAGTCTTGGCAGGGTGTACGATGCCTCTTTAAAAGACTCGAAGGCAGTGCAACAGACAATAGAAATGGCAGACAGAGGACTACAGATCATAGACCAAAGCAGACTCCTGGGAAAGTTCAAACTGTGGTGCCTCAAGTTCATGTTGATACCGAAATTGCTGTGGCCACTGCTTAAATATGAAATAAGCACAAGTACAGTGGAAGCTATAGAGCAGAAGGTCAACAAGTTCATGAGAAAATGGCTAGGGGTACCACCAGGTCTGTCAGATGTAGCACTGTACTGCAAAAAGTCAAAACTTCTGCTTCCCTTCAAGTCAGTTGTTGAAGAGTACAAAGTTGGAAAAGCAAGGCTTGCAATGATGCTACGCGAGTCAGCTGATGACGTGGTTAAGTCCATTCAGCCCACACTGAAAACGGGAAGGAAGTGGAGAGTGGAAGAAGCTGTTGATGCTGCTGAAGAGTCACTCAAACTGAGAGAGGTAATCGGATACACAAAAACGAATAGACGGGGATTTGGGCATGGTGACATCCGCTGGTGGTCCAAGGCATCAAGCAGGGAGCGCAGAGACATGTTAGTTCAGGAGATACGAGGAGCTGAGAATGATAAGAGGTTGCAAAAAGCAGTGCAGCAGGTCTAACAAGGCCAATGAACTACATGGGAAGGAGCCCTGCAGAGGTCCTTAACATGGAATGATATATGGCATATGGCACCTCTTAGGCTCAGCTTCGTGGTTAGATCAATGTATGACCTGCTGCCGTCAGCCACCAACCTTGTGAAATGGGGAAAGTCGGATGACGAGCAGTGCCCCCTGTGCCAGGAGAGGCAGACACTTGAACACGTACTCTCAGCGTGTAAGGTGGCATTAGGGCAAGGGCGATACACTTGGCGCCATAACAAAGTGCTAAATGAGCTTGCTTCGACAATAGATCAGGCGAGAATGAAAGCGAATAGCAAAGTCCGGCCAGACACCGCAAACACATACTTTCTGAGGGCAGGAAAGTCAGCACACCCCAAACCGAGTAAACCTGGTAGCAGTTTACCATCTCTTCTTGACTGTGCAAACGACTGGGAGATGGCGGTAGACCTACCTGGACGGGGGGCATATCCAGAGAGTATCAGAAAATCGCGGTGACGGCCGGATATAGTGCTTCATTCTTCAGCAACGCTTCAGGTCATACTGATTGAACTGACCGTGCCATTTGAATCCAGATTATACGAGCAACATTCATTCAAAGCGGCCAAGTATAGCGATCTGGCCGCGGATCTGAGACACGATGGATTCAGTGCAAGGGTCATGGCGGTTGAAGTGGGCGCAAGAGGGCTTGTGGCTGCATCAGTGTATGATTTATTGAAACTGTTGGGGCTGAAGGGACAGTCTAGAACAAGGGCACTGAAGAGGCTTAGTGAAACTGCCGAAAAGGCATCAGGCTGGCTGTGGAACAACCGCAATGGGCAATGGAAATCGTGACAATAAACGCTGCGGTACAGAAAACACCAAAATTTTTCTAAGTCCACAACGCTGAGTGTTTTCGGTATACTAGTGAAAGGGCTGCGACTCTGGGGCAACAGGCGATGTATACTATAGGGAGTGTCAGGTACAGAATTTCAGTGTCTTGCGGCGCGCAGGGGCTATGGCTCGTCGGCTGTGCGCTAGTGTCTCAGTGTGTGTCCTTAGTTGTGAAGGGTGACGGAACGAACGGAATAATTTGTCTTCTCTTTGTTACTTTCACAATTGCCTCCACGGCTGGCGTGGATTTAAAAGTTGCTACCATAAGTGAAATGGGTTCATTTTCGATACAAGACAACAGGAAGCTGAGACGCTTGGGAGTCATGACCCAAGTGGCCCCCCCCCCCCTTAGAGTGTAAAGGAGTAATCGGGCCGAAACACTTGTCGGATGGGGGACTTCTTCTGATGATCAGATTGCTTCCTGTTGTATCGCTCTGTAAAGAGTTTCCTATCATACATAACAAGAAAGATGAAAAAATTAAAACTAAGGCTGCAAGATCAATAGATGGCTAGGAATTACTGAATTTAATTTCTTTGTTCTTAAACTTTAAAGATTACTGATATCTGTGAGTCAGATATATGATGAATGTCATGTGACATGCACGTTTACATTCTAAATACCAATGTAATTAACCGCTTTGAGAAATTCATGATACAGATGGATCCAGTAAAGTGCCAAATATAAAGCTTCCTTTCCAAACCAACAGAGACATCATTATCGAACATGGACATGTTGAACATCAAATACTACTATTTTAAATATCTAATGCCCCTGAAAGTTGTGAACAATTAAACAAACAAATCACTATGGGCCGTGCTGTGCAAATGATCGGAGTTACATTCTTGTCACTAGTAGAACAGATGAAGAGTATCTTCATACACTCAAATACTTATTTTGCCATGTGGGTCAACACTGACGTCACTGTAATTAGACAAAGTTTCAGACAGGCCGAACAAAGTGGAAACATTTTGTTGCTACCCTACAAGACGCCACCAGGCATGATGGCCACTGACTGCTTTGACAGTCTGTGGCTAAGGATCAAAGAAGAGAAGACTAAACAGTGAATATTTATTTGGATTAATGTAAATTTGTAAATACACATCCCTGTTTTCATTCCAAATCTCCAAATAAAAGAGAAGATTAAGCAATAAAGTAAATTGATTGATTCATTAACTTCTGACATTGTTAAATCATTTCCGTGCTCTGTATTTGTTAATTAATTAATTAGGAATAATTGATAAAATATAGGTGTAGTCATAGTTAGAAGGCAGGGTAGGCTCTTGATTTATATCACTCTACCATCTGGACAAGGGTATTTAACAGTCTGACTATATACTGTGCCATCCATTCACTAGTGCTCATTTCTGAGACGGGGGTATTTCAATAGGTCAAGAATACCTTGGTTTGATCTATTGTTCATCTCTAATTATCCATCTCACCACAGAAAGGTCGAATGCATGTCCTGCATTAGTCGAGTGCGATAGGGTAATGGGACAACTAACTGCCTCTTGTTCCCCACCCGTCTATAAACCAAACCTTTCCCCATGTAATATGTTCTCTGTGGAGTATGTGAATAATTGGAATACAACTTTGAGAAGGAAAGCTTCAGGGATTCATCATTCCAATGTGCCTTCTTCAGCTCCGTTATGTTCGGGATGATTAGAGATGAGAGCTCAGGGCCCGCTTGGTCGTGTAATGGGTTCTCTCTCCTTTCTCTCTCTCTCTCTCTCTCTCTCTCTCTCTTGTGTGGACTTGGTTCTATGTGTGTGATCTCCAAGAATCATATATGTCCTCCCTAAAATGAGAGGGTAGACTAAATCGCCTAAAACCGCGGCATTGATTTTTCCCCGTACATATCGGGTTGAAACATCAATTTCCGCAACTGGAAGAAGCATATGCTCTATACTCTTCCAGGGTCCTTGTATTAACACAGTTTCACCAGTGTGCTGGAGGACCTTCACTAAAGATTGTGAAACTAGAGCCGAGTAATGTAAACCCGAATCATTTAAAGCAACGTGTTGTTTGGTTACCAAAAATTACTTGTTCACTAACGGGGGCATGTCTGAGGTTTTGTTGGTATGCATGAAGGTCATGGTTCCCTGTCAATCTCGTGAGCAGGCATGCAGCATTATAATGGCCTGTTTTTGACCTCTTGCAATCTGATGTGAAATACGTGTCAGTTTTGCACGATTTGCATCATCGCCTTCCAGTTCCCTGGCTGAGATTTTCTGTTTCTGCCGATGGTGATCCTCTGATTGTTGTTGGGCCGATTTGTTTGTTGTGTGGTTCGCGCTCTTGGAGACAGTGTCCGAGTGATCCGTTTCAGTAGGGTAACTCTTGTGGGTGCGCCTCTTTGCTGGGGTCACTACCAACTTGGCGCTCTGATATCTATTAAAAAAATAACACCATCTGATCGAGTGCTTCGGCCTCGTGCTCCGTCAGGAATCTTCTCAGATCTGGGGTGAGGGAGTCCTTGAACTGCACCGAAATTGTCATCTCCTGTGGCCCTTCATAAGAACAGTCGAAGATGCTAAGAGATTCCTACTTTACCAAGTACGTTTCTAGTTGTGTAGTAAATTGCCTATACGACTCATCCTTCTGCCTCTTAGCGTCACGGAACTTGCTACGAAAAGTGTGTGTTCAGCTAAAACCGTGGAAGCAAAGCCTTCTTCAACATTTCTTAGTTGTATTGCTCTACATTGGGCACTTTGAGGAAAACATCATAAGCTGATCCCCTTAGACTCTGGGAGATCTCCATATTGTATTTCTCGCTCTCTAAGCCATAATCAGCTGTTAAGAATTAAAACCTAGAGAGATAGATGTATATTTCTTTAGAAGCCTTTGAATAAACATCTAGTTAAAAAAAGGTCGCACTAGAGGTGGCTGCTTGAAAGATATTTTCCCTATCGCTGCCTTGGGAACTACCCGACCGACTAGATTCGACTCTCATTCCTTCAATCTCTAGTTCCTTCATTCTTATAGCGTGGCTCTGTCGGTCTATTCCTTTTTTTCTTGGAATGACCTTTCCTTCTCTCTTTCTGCTCTCTCCTTTTCCTGTTCTTCGGCTTCCGGTCTGGCTTTGGCAACTTCTTTCTCTGCTGTTGCTCTTTCGTGCTGTCTTTCTTCAACTTAGCGGCTTTCTCTGCCCGTTCTTTGCCTTCTTTCTGTTCTCTCACCGAATTCCGAACAAAGTTAGAAAGTTCTCGGGCGGCAAAAACCTAAATCTTTACCTAAATTCACGTAAAAGGTGTGAAGTTTTTGGGACTCGGCCATTCTGTGTCAGAAGACGGTTTACAAGCTACACGAAACTTTCAACTGCTACTTAACTAATATACAATTAGCCGCCTTAAGGTCAAAATACAAGCTGATTAAAATTATCAAATCAACCACAACAACAATCAAATTAGGCCTCAGCAAAATGAATTTTTTCCATCTTTAAATTAGTTTAGAGAAAATTTTGGTTTAATCAACTATTGACGTGTTCTCTTAAAATATTTCACCTTATTATTTATTGATTTATGGCGCACGTATGATCAGATATATCCAAAATATAACTGACAATACCTTTCCAGTAAATCTGAAATTTCTGTCAAAGTGTTCTATGGTAATTAACTTTCAGGTCCTATAATCCAGGACGAGGTATGCTTGTTGTCAGGGGTTGACTTCCCTTGATTTGCAGTAGTTGTCAAACAGTGGCGAAAACCCAAAGTATCTAATGTGGAGCTTCAAATGTATCTACTTTCGCACAAGATTACTCTTTGCAGAGTTGTGGATAGAAGGATAATGATGCTTCTACCTCGAGGGAGTTTTCAAAAGATATTGTTGAAGTCAAGAACAATGCTGAATGGGTCTGAGCACGATAAATTTGTATCTGACCCGCCGCCTTTTGTGATGATGTATATTGTAAGATTTAGCTCGTTCAAGACACCCAGCAGATTTAATTCAGCGAAATTCCTCTGATTATTTATTGGCTCTATAGGTGAAAATACATGCTGTTGTTTCGTCAAGTCTTTTAGTGATGATGGCGCTTCTCAAGAAACTTTAAGAGATAACCACTCCTAAGGTCAAGGTAGGTATCTTCACATCTTGTCCGATATAGGTGGTTAGTGTCGAACCTCAGCTCCTGAATCACAAACTGGTAGCGTAGATCGTATCACAAACTAGTCTCGTACCATGAACTTTATAGGAAATAAAAAGGAACAAATGCCTCGGCTAAGTATATTGTGGTCGGAAGATTAAACAGGCGCCTTTCTCGCTGTCCGTCCGCCAGTATTTGTCTCTCAGAGCTTTTATTTTCATTGAGCATATACAGGGAATGTGATGAGAGATCATTATTATTCTTTTGGTTAATTTAGTAGCAAAATTGTGTCTGGACAGCGCGAGTGCGATGGCTTGTGCCTGGATGAATATGATAAATTTACATATATCTCGCAAAATGATAATACACACTATGCACAGGTGATGTAATCATCACTCACTCTCTGCTCCATTCGGATTTTTGGGTTATCTCTGCTTTTAGTTCTCTGTACGAGCGAGTTTGAAGCAATCGCCAGCACTTGCCGTAATGGTTTATGATTTTACTATTGTCATATGCTGAGGTTGCCAGCCTCGTGTGACTTGAATAACCACTAGCAAGTACAAACATGTCAAATTCAAATTGCAAAATATTGGTTACAACTCACTCTAAAAATGTTGGGATCTGTAATCTCCTGGCACAGCTGAATGGAAACAAAACATCTTAGATTAGATGCTTCAAACACTTGGTCTCGGGTAATGTTAGAATCCCTTTTATGACGGGTGCTCCATGTCTTAGTTTTACAGTCTTCGTAGTTTAAAAGTCGGGTTTTCTTCTAAAGTCTTTAAGATGCCCAAAATACTCGGTCTTGTCCTTTTAATTTGGAATTCTGTCCGATTCTAGTTTGGCTCCTGAGAGTTGTTACTTTGATGTATTGCAATGCAATGTATTTCAGCTTCAAATTGTGTTAAGGTATGTTATCAATTCTCGTTCCAAGTTTCCACATGGCTTTCTGACAACATTCCAATCGAAACGATTGTTTATTTCCTGCTCTCAATTGGTCCAACCCCTGCGCGAGACTAGATGAGTCGGGGTGTTTATCATTATTACCCCCCCGCACTATGACCCCCCTCCCCCAAATTGAAACCGTACCCCCCAGGCCCTCCGCGCCCCCCCCCCCGCCCACCCCCCCCCACCCCCCCCCCGTGTTTTAAAATATCATTTTAAAATTTAAACACATGACCTATCTCTCACATATAGCATGATTACTTGTGTCTATATTATACAGACTGACGAACACATCTGTGATCTCATCTCTCAAAAGATTTCCTCGCTCAAAATGTCTCCTCAGACATAATAATTACACATAAACTGTTTCGTGGGATGCGATAAAGTAATTATCACTGCTACTCAAATTTGCTCACCAGACGAATAATCACTGACATATCGCGGACTATAGACGTTTTTCGCAGACAGACAATCTGGCTTCCTTCGTCCTTTCCGTCAACATGTCAGCGATTAACCGCGAATACAGGTGATCACCCGTCTTACTCCGTCTTGGGCGGAACTGAGTTACGTAAAACAATCAATTTCTTTCACGCACTTCGTTCTTTCCCGTCTGGTTTCGCTCACCCGGTGATAGCAATTAATCTGCCGGCCGGGGTCAATTAGCCGTGAAATAGCACGAATCGCAGCCCGACAGAGGTCAACAAATCCAAGGCGCAGCGATGGAATAGATCTATGTGCGTAAAATGACAAAATAATTAGATTGTGTAGGACAGAAAGAAAGTCGTAACAGTACACAATCCACTTGTCGTTATACACATCTTCTGTCCTTTCTGAATCCTGTTTGTTTTTTCCTCAGTTTATGGTCAACCGCTTTTGAAATTTTCTGGAAAATTATCCTGCCTAGTATTTTACTGGGAACTGAGAGGATAGTAATTCCTCTCCAGTTGTTGCAGTCTGCAAGGTCACCCTTATTGGGCAATTTGACAATTATTCCTTTACTCCACTCTGTTGGTGCTGTCTCTGTTTTCCAGACTTGCGCAAATAGTGGTTCTTAATGTTCTGCTGCTAGTTTAAGATCTGCCTTGAATAACTCAGCATTTACATTGTCGTGACCAGAAGCTTTTCCATTATTTAAACCTTTAAAAGCTGTGATGATTTCTTCTCTTCGTGGAATATCTTTATTACGTCTAGATCATTTTCAGCCTCAGGAACATTCAGCTGCGTCTCTGGTGGTTCCTTATTCAGTGTTTCTCTGACGTGCTCTGCCCATCTTGTTTCCTGCCAATGTGCTGTAGTGATGAGATTTACTTGCTTGCCTCTTACTAACGTAATAGTATTTTCACCTTGTTTTCCGTTGATAGTTTTAGTTATTTTATATACTGTGCTTTGTTCATGTCTCAGTGCTGCTCCTTGCAAGATCGTCCAAAAATTTCCTTCTGTTGGCTCGGGATTGGCGTTTTACCTACTTGTCCAGCTGACGTAACTGTTCGCTATATATTTGCCTTAACTTGGGAGACTTTGCTTCAATTTTCTTTCTTTTCATTTCTATTCTCTTCGCTATGATGTTTAACGTTTCTGGTGTTATCCAATCGTGTCTCTTTCTTTCCTGGAATCCCAAGCATGATGCGCTGCTTCCCTTATATATAGTTGAAATGGTGTTGAATTTCTGGTCAACATCATCAGTTGCTGTCTTTTCCTGGCTATCGGCAATTTGAAATCGTCTCTTTACATCAACCAGACACGCTTTTCTGGTAAGGCGATCTTTGAGTTTGATGATGTTATACCTTTTCTGTTTAGTTGCAATTGGTCCAGTAGCTCTGAGTTTCATCAGTCTTGCTGCTATTGGGTGGTGATCGTTCCCACATCTGCACCTCTTCTTACTTTCACGTCTTGTAGTGAATGCCTCCATCTACCTTTGATCATAATGTGGTCTATCTAGTATCTTCCCCGGCCGTTTGGTGATTACCATGTTAACTTGTGGATTTCTTTGTGTGGAACAAATGTTCCTCCAATGACCAAGTTGTTAATGCTGCAGAAGCTTATTAGTTTTTCCCCATTCTCATTTACTGTTCCGTTGCCACATTTCCCCATTACTCTTTCATTATAAGTATTGTGTGTTCCAACTTTCGCATTGAGGTCTCCCATTACTATGATAAGATTGTATCTAGGGGCGGTTTCTATTTCCTTTTGTAGCTGTTGATAGAATTCGTCCTTGACCTCTTCATCGCTGTCATTTGTTGTTGCATAGCATTGTATTATTGTGGTGTGAATCTCCCTATCAGTCTTGTTCGTATCAGTCTGTTGTTACTGGGTTTCCATTCCAGTAATGACCTTTTTATTCTTGTATTTATGATAATGGCTATGCCTTCATTGTGCTGACCATCATCTCTAACAGAGTAAAGGTAGACTATTCTATATATTTCGTGAATATTATAAGGGATCATAGTAAAAATTGGCGTGAACACCACTAAATTTACTAAATGTGGCCATGTACAATGTTTTGTTACTTCGCAAATGGAATACATTGATGTTGTAAGGCTTAAAAGAAAATGTTATTGGCTGCAACAATAAATTATCTTTGAAAAGTCATATTGTACTGTGAATTTTTTTATTTCTATTTTAAATTTACATTCGGCATCTTTTTATGAGTACCAAATGTACTTGCGAAAATACTAACAAAAACATATATTCTATCAATTTCATTACTGTTTGATATACAATATGTGCATGTTCACAGAAAACATGTACTTACAATTTACAATAGAAAGTAGTACACTACACTGTTCGGAATTGTTTAAAAAATAATTCCGCACAGGGTGGAAAATAATTAATGAATCAAGGAGTTAAGAAAAGCCATTCATGTACCAGTAGAGATAGAATGAGAAATGACGTGAGAAAAAAAATTAAGAACTTTAAAAAAAATATATGATGGAAAATATCATGTTCAAATGGAGAACTACATCCTGTATCAAGCATATAGAGAGACACAAAATTAATTGGTTTGGCCATCCCATGAGACTGCAGCCCAATAAATTACCACGATGCACATACAACAGCAGAAAACCTAGATTCAGGGCACAGGGAGACTAAGAGGCAGGTGGATAGACACAACCACATAAATCCTACATCAAAACCGGCTCACAGCAGCCAATGCAACACACTTGGCTCACACACATTTCAGTTCCCAACTACACTTCACAGCAACAGTGTACTGAACAAATAAGTAAAGTAGAGTTTACCACCTTTGCACTTCTGTATGGATCCGAATATTTAAAAAAGTCCTGCCTTTCAGTATTCTGCCCAGTGAGAGTAATTTTAGGGAGGTTTACCTTCACTATTTCGTCGTGCATTAGATGAATTACTGTTTACGTAAAGTACAACCTCTAATTCTATTTCAGGAAAATTCAGATGTAAGTGATGATTTATTACTGAATAAAGCGAGCTTCGACTGACTCCACTGAAAGCCCATACTTTGAACATTTCTATCTTACAGAAGTGGATGAAGACCAGATGCCTACTTGTAAGCCACTTTAACAGATTCAGCACGTCAACACGCAGCAGCTGTATGACAGTCTTTAGTGACCTCAATGACTATAAAAGAATCTTGGCAGAGTTCGTAACTTTAGGAATTAGAAATGTTAAAATGATCAATATTTCACGAGTTAAAGTGTCTAGATTATCCAAGTTGTTGAAATGTTTGAGGCTTATAGTTTCTACAGGATAAAGTTAGTGAGTCCCACGTCCAACCATCCTTAGTTTCTTTTTCTAACATGCATGGTAGGTTAGGTTACAATGTTACTATTCTTTGGTACCCTTTCAGGCTCCAGTAACAAACACGTGCCTCCAGCATCTATTCCTGGTTAATTCACTTTATGATGTTTTCACTGGATAGAGACAGAATATATCAGATGGAAGTAAACATTCGTGTTTCAGGCCTCGTGTTATTGGTTGGAAGCTGCCCAATTTACTGTCTGCTCGTACAGCTGTGCAGGTCGGTAACCCAGAATCCGAATATACAAAAACCCAAATATTCCGAAAATCGACAACATTTTCGGCCGACTTTTGGATAGTTTTCGAATGGATTTTTTTGGCGAATTGGGCTATTTTGGTCGATTTTTGGGCTACTTTGTGAGATGTTTGGGCTACTCGGGGCAATATCCGAAAATGGGAAAAATCCGATTTCCGAAACACGGCCGCCCCCGAGCATTTCAGATTTTGTGTTACCAACCTGTATATTCTTCAAAAACGTTCTTTTGATTATTCTAAGACCTGTTCTTTCAAAATTATGTTTGCATCTTTCATCATTCATGAATCGCCCTTCAGCTCACAATGGAGTATAGGTTGTCTACAAACGTATGCTAAGTCTTCCTGTCATGTGCCATCAACTCAAGGTCTTTCCATGTGTGTTGAAGTTTGTTTCTTTGTTTAAAATTTCTATATGATGTTTTGACTGGCCCAACCCAATCCTCCTTATTTGCTTTTGACGACATGTATCGTACGTTATATTGTTACTAATCTGTGAAACCTTTTTTATTGCTTGCAGTTGTGACCAAATTTTATGTTTTAATGTGACTGCTTTGGTAAGAGTTACGATACTTGAAAAAAAAAAGGAATTAAAATTCAAGTAAACAAGTCTAGTGTTTTAATTGCTCTGTTTGTTTCCGTGTCCTATTAAAATGCATTCGAAAAACAGATCTAGAATATATGTGTAGCAAATACCTGGTCAATGTTGCAGAAACTTTAGTTTTTTGAAAATAGGCAACGTTACAAAAAACAATACATAAGTAATACGTAATTTGTTACTGTACTTACGAATGTTTGTAAAAAAAAAAAAAAAAAAAAATGTGTGGAATTTCGTTCATTGCTTCTGGACAAGTTCGCTAATTCAACTCTTAAGAACCATAACCTGACTCACATTCCCACAAACTCGTTTTCGTTTCTAGATAACAGCAATATAAGATTATCTTACCTTGTCTTACACATATAAAATTATGTTTTGACATGTCTTTCACTATATCTGAAGCCACATACAGTTTTGTCAAGTGTAATACATGTGACACTTGTGTATCACTGCCATACTTCCGTCTCTGCTAGCCTTACGTTTGATGCCAAATTCCAACAGTCTTAACCTTCATGATTCATCTATTGCTTTGTCATTCTCTAACAGGCGATCATTAATTGTTCTCAGTATCTCTCCCTTATCCATATCCAGTGTTCCCACTGTGGGTGCTCTTGATGCTAGTCTGTCAGCTCTCTCATTACCGCGTACCTGCAATACCAGGATAGTAGATCCACACCAGGTCCTGTAGATTCGGAACTTCTCTGAATGTTTTCCATTCATGCTGTAGCCTACCAGTTTGAGCCTTTCGATGCATGGACTGAGAGTATGACACAATGACTGCTTTTGTTGATGATGTTTCAGTTAGCAGTAGCTGCCTCTACCTCCATTCTCATGCTGGAATTTGTTATATTGTAAGCCCCGCTATGTTCGGAGACGACCCTGCCCTTTACCCTAGCAGAGACGCCCCAACCTGATTTCTCACCACGGATCATAGACCCATCAGTATACAAAATTGCATAATTTTCCCCATGATGATTTGCTGGTAGTTAATGCAGTTCACAGGGAGCCGCGCTTGTGTAATGGTTAAGACGTTGCGCTAGCGACCAGGTTTTCAAGATTCAAGCCCGGGTGCAGGCATTTGTAGGAGTGTCATAGACCGGGAATTTGACTGAATAACCTGAACGGTTCCTGCAGATAAACCCTCTGTGTATGGGAAGGAGCGAAGCTCCTGACCGGGTTGGAAGGAAAGTCCACTGGCTCCCCAGCCTCGCAATGACATAGCTTCCGTAAATTAATATGAAACAAATATAAAGGTATGTTATCAGGCACTCGCAGGAAATAAAGAAGTAGAACACCAGACAACAGAAAAACAACAGACATGAGTGGCTTACCCAGGATTTGAACACTGGACCTTCCGTGCGACAACCCCGCCTAGCCATGCAAGCGAATCACACTATCCGCTCTGCCATCTACGCATCATCGAAAAATGATGTTTCAATGGCAGGTCAATAGTGCGAACCACAATACACGACACCAGAAGTCCTCCATGGGCAGTTCAGCCTATTAATGACGCAATCACTTCTGTTGTATTTCTATCAAGCAGTATAGGCCGAATCCAACAAGACCCTTAGGACCTTAATACTGTGTCCAGTAAATGATAGTAGACTAGAACAGTGAGAACAGGATAGGGGGTGGGTTTGGTATTGTACAAACATTTAGTAGAAATAAGGGAGGGAAACCTGAGGCCTGTAAACAGTAAATTAATATGAAACAAATATAAAGGTATGTTATCAGGCACTCGCAGGAAATAAAGAAGTAGAACACCAGACAACAGAAAAACAACAGACATGAGTGGCTTACCCAGGATTTGTAATAAATGTTTGTACAATACCAAACCTACCCACTATCCTGTTCTCACTGTTCTAGTCTACTATCATTTACTGGACACAGTATTAAGGTCCTAAGGGTCTTGTTGGATTCGGCCTATACTGCTTGATAGAAATACAACAGAAGTGATTGCGTCATTAATAGGCTGAACTGCCCATGGAGGACTTCTGGTGTCGTGTATTGTGGTTCGCACTATTGACTTGCCATTGAAACATCATTTTTCGATGATGCGTAGATGGCAGAGCGGATAGTGTGATTCGCTTGCATGGCTAGGCGGGGTTGTCGCACGGAAGGTCCAGTGTTCAAATCCTGGGTAAGCCACTCATGTCTGTTGTTTTTCTGTTGTCTGGTGTTCTACTTCTTTATTTCCTGCGAGTGCCTGATAACATACCTTTATATTTGTTTCATATTAATTTACTGTTTACAGGCCTCAGGTTTCCCTCCCTTATTTGTAATAAATGTTCATAGCTTCCGTGAGTGACAGGTAGGATATGTGCATTGTTGAGGTGATTCATTATTTCCTGTGCTACTATCTTGTAGTAGTTTGCCGTAGACATTCTGCACTGTGATAATTCTATAGCTGCTGAGAAGTGTGGGGGTCTTTACTAGGTTTAGGAAGTGGCCGTAGGTAACTATGTAGCCAGTCTTCAAGCACCTCAGCATTCAGTATACTGGTGTTGAAATCACTCACACCAATCATAATGCCCGTGTCATCAAGCTGTTCTATGTGGTATTATTTTACACCATCAGGACCTGGAGCAGTGTGTCTACTGGTTTCTAAAGTGCACACAATGTCTTCTTCGGATATGAGGTCGAAATACATGTTGCCTCTTCTTTCCAGGGCGAAAGCTACGTTTTTTTTATCCTACCTACCAGAGTTTGACGTTTGACAGCAATTTACCAAAATGGCTCGTACTAAGCCACAAACCAAAAAGAGAAAAATCTATAGAAGCCCGACAACTCCTGACAGCAAACATGAGCCTTCAAAGGACAAAGACAGACAGCCAGAGAGCAAGAATGCCCCAAGTACTCGCACCGGGACCGGTCCCTCTCAGAAGCCGATCAATGCAACTCTTGACACGACGACGGAGTTAGCTGTGACGGGTGACGGCCCAAGAGTCTGAGTGGCCCGACTCCTGGCGAGGCAGAGGAGGGGGCAGATGCAAACGTTCCTGGCCTAGAGGATGAAGACCCTAAACTTGAAGACATTTTGAGATCGTTACAACAGATGCAGGAAAGAAGAGAGAAAAGAAGAGAGGAGCTTATAGTCATGTGGCCACCACCATACGTACCCGAATCGACAGCAGAAACCGTGTCTACCTCAAAGAAGCTGCACCAAACCCCAATGACAGTCCAGAATATAGAAAAAAGTCAGAAGACTACAACACCTACGACCCACAAATTACCCACGAAGCCACCACCACATGATGCAGAGTCGACAGCTGTGGCTACTCCAGGGAAGCTGCTCCAAACTCCGATGAAGGCAAAATCACCACCATAGCAAGACGTCGTAGTAGAGGCTCCATTGTGTAGTGATCAGGCAACAACTACAGAACGTGATCAGAAGCAGTCAACACAACAGAACAACGTTAAAATATCTCCAAAAATAAAATGTAAGGTCAGTTATGGCATCACGTCTTCGAGGAAAAGGGAAGTTTGTTTTTTTAGTAAATTAAGGTGTGTTTGTCGTATAAAAATTAACCGTGTGATACAACGTTAATTAAAATATCTCCAAAGGATAAAATGTAAGGGGAATAAGCTGAGAGGACATGATCGCCCAGGCCGCGGGTCACTACCCGCCATAAAAATTGACTTGTTAGACGTGAAGTCAAAACGTTTACCAATTGGAACGGGATGAGAACTGAGATCAAAAGGAAAAAATATGACTGAACACTTGCTTGAGACTAGCAAGGCTAAGGAGACGCAATTTGGGGGGGAAAGGAAAAATTCACGTCCCCAGGTTGACACAAGGTACAGAAATCGACAAAAGGGACCTTAGTTATTATACGCAACAGTCATTTCTTGGACGCTTTTGCGATACCAAGCCTTTTATTTGAATTCAGCGGCAAACGCATTACAACGCAGATGCTTGAAATATTACAAAATTAAAAAGTAACTTTTTCTTAATATTAATGTTAGGAATATAAAAACTAGCTGGCCGGATGGCCCATCTTGAGCAGTGAAATAATATGCTTTCATTTATACAGACGGATAGATAAATATGAAGATATTGACAAAAGACTGTGTTGTTCATATCAGCGAACGACTGCATTGAATCAAACATGTCACTAATTTTTCAAAAATCGCGACCTTGAGACTCAAGTGTCCAAATCTAGTTAGAATGAAAGAGAAGGGGAATTAGTGGGAGCTGTGGCTAAAAATAACTTTCCAGACAAAATTGTGCAGGGGACGGCAAGGTTGGTTCAAAAACCAAGTGTGTTTTTTGTGAAAACGCAAGTAGAGACGGACGGACCAACAGACAAAAATACATACTTGACTGAAGCATGACTGAAATGACTTTAGGGTAGGAAATTTGAATTTGAAAAAGAAAAGGCAGTGATTGGCCACAGACAATCAGATTATCGGCGCTCAGACGCGCATTTTTGCCATTTCCTCAATAGTTGTCCAGTAATAGACACAGTAAATTTTAAGTGTGGTGATTTCCAGAAGCAAATTGAAATATTTAAAGGGACGCCATACTATAGCCAGCAGCTCAGCTGAGTTTTGCTAACATTTTACTGTGTTCTCTATTCATAATTCTGGTAAGACTGAAAACATTTCTTTGTATATTTTAATATTGTTTAATGTTTCGAGTGATTTGATACTGCCATATCGAAATCTAGCCTTACAACAAGTAAGGATTCACTCTAGACCCCCCGCCCTAGTTCAGGGTCTAGGGACAAACAAAATATATAAACTCCAGCAAGGATTATGAAGGGGTGATCAAGTGTTGAGAACAGTGAAACATATCACCTATCCTATTCTAGGGCAGGAAGCTAATGAACATATTTCAGAATCTGTAGTCTGGGGGAACTTACCCTATGTGAAACCAACTTGGTAAGATGTGCTGTATGGTCAGAGAGATCTGACCCTGTCTATGTGGTGTTGTTGTATATTGTTAAGTGTAGAAGTGGCTCATTAGGTAAGGTTCTGAACATGACCAATACTTTTATTTCAGAACTGTGAGTTTTATTTGACACCAAAGTGGTGTCAAATGCTGTGTTAATTATTACCAGTGAGGACCCGTGCAGTGTTGTATTTCGGCAGAGCAGCCTTATATTGCCCCCAAGCACGGAGAGGTGGGGCCACCCGATATATTGCCCCCAAGCACGGAGAGGTGGGGCCACCAGATATATTGCCCCCAAGCACGGAGAGGTGGGGCCACCAGATTCCAGCACCAGAACTACTCATTCAAAGTTAAGTGAGCATCTGGCGTGCTGGATTTTCACCAACTTGGCATAAATAACACACCAACTTTATTTACTACTAAAACATCCCATGTTGGGAAAGAAAACTTGTGTTCCTCCCATCAGTAATGGACAATGTTTAGTAGGCATAGACTCGGAATGATGCAGCCACCCCAACAGCACATCCATGCATCGTTCTCCCAGATAAATTAAAAATATGAACAGTAGTAATATTAACTAATCTTGAAAATTTCATATGTACACACCTTTCATTTATTATGTCATATATTCATGCAGTTCATTCCTAATTTCAAAATCTTTCATATGTTCTGACCAAAATAAAACCTTGGTTCAGAACAAATAAATTTAAAGAAGATTTACTATCCTAAATTTAAACAGCTGGATTTAGTTCATTGTGTTCTAAATTTTATTAACAGTATTAGAATTATTAAATATCTGTGTGTGTGTGTTTGTATATGTCAATACAACACATTACATTCAGTACCCTAGATTTTAACGTAGCCACATTCATTAGAAAAAAAGATATGTGTGAGGTCGTAAAGTGGTAGCACGAAGGGTCTTCTGTATATTCACAGCTACATTTATCTCAGGAGCCTTCACAGCTGACCTCATGCATCACACTAAGTAATATCACAACCATACTATACCATCAAAATCCACTACATATATTGGGGTCTTGTCCAGGGATAATTAGCTAAACAGTAATATTAGGATCTCCTGGTGGGAGAAATAAAAATTAGGGCAACACAATTGAAAAATTAAAAGTGTCCCTTAAAATTAAAAGTGTCCCTTTAAATTAAAAGTGTAATTAGAAGTTGGTGAATCTTCACAGCCAGTAGTAATTAATTAGTTAACTGGTTAATTAGAATTAGTTTAGACTAAAGTAATTAGAATTACTTTAGTGGTTAGAGATTTATCTTGTACATTATTAAGTTGTCTAAAAGTATGGCGGAGCTAGCCAAATTCAGATCAGCTGCTGTGCTAACGGCGAAGGATATGGGAATAGATGGTCAGGTTTTAATTCAATATGTAACGGCTGAATGTGATAAGTATATTGAACGGGAAGAAAGAAGATTAGAAAAAGAGGCTGAAAGAAAATTAGAGTCTGAAAGATTAGCTGAAGAGAAGAGGCTACAAATTGAGGCTGAGACTAAGAGGCTGCAGATTGAGGCGGACAAGGAGGCTAAAGCATTAGAGGCAGCAGAAAAAAGATTGACTGCCGAAAGGGAGGCAGAAGAAAAACGACAGCTAAGGGAAGCAGAAGATAAAAGATTGACTGCCGAAAGGGAGGCAGAAGAAAAACGACAGCTAAGGGAAGCAGAAGATAAAAGATTGACTGCCGAAAGGGAGGCAGAAGATAAAAGGTTGCAAAGGGAGCATGAATTACGACTAAGGGAGCTGGAGCTACAAGGCCAGGCTCCTGAAAATGGTGCCAGCCCTTTTGCCTCAGATGCTACGCCCAGTCTGGGAGCCTCAACCTCAGCTATGGGGTTTCATTTAGACCATTTTGTTGAGAAAGACGATGACATAGAGGGGTACCTAGGACGTTTTGAGTTATTAGCTACTACATATGGGTTAGAGAGAGAGAGGTGGAGTTTAAAGTTATCACAGGGACTGAGAGGTACTTCTTATGAAGTCTTCGCCAAAATGAACAGGGAAGACCAAGACAATTATGACATGTTAAAGCAGGCTCTGTTATTAAGGTACGAAAAAAATGGTGAATTTTATCGTAAGAAATTTAGAAATGCCAAACTGTTGTCTGGGGAGACATACCACCAATTCTCTGCTAGACTGGAAACCTATTTGGAGAAATGGACTGCTCTGGGGAAGACCCAAGATCTTAAAGAGATGATCATGATTGAACAATTGAGAGAGTCCATGGCTCCAGACATGAGAAAATTTCTCATGGAACAAGGTGCAGAGAAGTTGGGGGAGGTTTTAAATGTCGCTGAGAGGTATCAGGCAGCCCAGGCAGAGGTAAGTGGTGCTAAAAAGAAGCACATAGACAATTTTAAAGCTCCACAGCCATTTAATAAATTTGAGAATAGAGAACAGGGAAATAGAGGTAGGACAAACTTTGAACGGCCAAGAAATGACTATCGAGACAGAAACTCACAGTTCAATGACCAAAAAAATAATGAAAGGAAACCGTTTAACCAAGGAAAAAGATGGTGTAAATGGTGCAAAAAAGATAACCATAACACCGAATTTTGTAGAAGGAAACCTTCAAACATTGCTGCAATGAAGTCGGGGACTCAAAGATTAAAGGTTAATCCTAATGGACAGCAGGAACCTTATCACCCCCCAGTTTGTGAGGATGTTATTTGTAATGGGGTCACCATAAGGTGCCTTTATGATACAGGTTTGGATTATGATTCAGTTGTGAAGTCTAGCCTAGTGGACCCAAGTCAGTATACCACAGAAACAGTGGAAATACAAGGGGCGACTAAGGACATACCACTCATGACACTTCCCATCGCAAGGATAACGGTGAAAACTCGCTATGTGGAAGGAGAAATCAGAGCAGCAGTGATAGATGAACCAATCTACCCTCTGATATTGGGGTGTAGATACGTCTTCTTGGGGAATCCCGAGAGACCTGTGATCATGGCGACAGTGCAGACCAGGTCACAGAAGAAGGAGGAAGAAGGTGAACCTATAAATGCTCATCCAGAGGAGATGAGAAAGGCGCAGGCTGAGGATAGGACACTCAAGCCATGTTTTAAAAAATTGCCCAAATGCCACACACCTCCGAGCAAGGGGGATACTTTATGAAGAACAAACTATTATACAGGAAGGCCGGAACTGGAACAAATGGTCACAACCAGCTGGTTCTTCCCACTTCATATAGGGCAAATTTGATAAGGAACTCATGGGAAAAGATGCGATTCCCTGAAAAAGTGGTCACATGGGGATCAGCGCCAAGGAAGCGTATAGCTTGTCATTACTATTGGCCCAGGGAAATGTCGATGATTAAAAAGATATGTCAAATCCTGCCCAGAATGTCAAAGGGTAGCTCCAAAGCACTGGACTGCTCCTGCAACTCTAGGGGAAATGCCCATAGTGGGAACACCTTTAGAGAGGGTTGCAGTGGATATTGTGGGACCTCTCACTCGGACCAAGAGGAGGAACAGTTACATCCTTACTCTGGTGGACACTTGTTCTATGTGGGGGAGGCCCCCTTTTCACACCCAATTGATTCAAAACATGTAGCAGAGGCACTACTTACAATATTCACCCGATTAGGATTCCCGCATCAAATCTTGACGGATAATGGATCTCAGTTCAAGGGGAAACTAACGGAAGAAGTTTTTAAACTAAGAGAGCCAGACACTTTCATAAGCAGTCGTACCATCCGGGGAACAAACCCAAGGTAAGAGGTTCAAGGGACTCTCATTTTATCCTGAGAAAGCTGGCACAAGAAAAACCGGATCTGTGGGATCAATTCCTGCCCGCCGCATTGTTTGCGCATCGGGAGGTGCCACATAGTTCAACCGGGATGGCTCCCGCAACTCTGCTATTTGGGAGGCCAATAAAAGGTCCACTAGAAGCCTTATTAAGGACCTGGACAGATGAGAAGGCGGAAGAAACTGTTACCTCATCTTATCAATACGTGAACGAACTGACCACTCGTTTGAAAGCTGGATGGAAACTGGCAAATGATAATTTGAAACAAGCCAGGAAGAAACATGCAGCATATTTTAATAGGAAGGCAAAGGACCGAGAACTAGCTGTGGGAGAGAAGGTGCTTCTTCTACTACCCGGCAGCCAGAATAAATTACAAATTGGATGGCAAGGTCCATATACGGTTCTAGAGAAGGTGTCTAGAACAAACTATAAAATTGACAAAAAGGGGAAGGAGAAAGTTTATCATGTAAACTTGTTAAAGAAGTATCTGGACAGACCACTCCAGGAAAGCACCCCCTTACTGACCTTGGCTATCGCAACTCAAATGCAAAAGGAACCACTCACCTCACATGAATACCCATTACATCCGTGTGAAACCGCAGCACAGGTAAAAGTCAGTAAGCACCTGACTAAAAATCAGAGGGAGAGAGTTCAACAGGTTCTGGAGGAACATACAGATGTATTAACAGATAAACCAGGCCATACAAATTTGCTACAGTATGACATGAAACTGGTAGACTCAAACCCAATCTGTATGAGAGCCTATTCTATTCCGTTCGCGAAGGAGAAGGCATTGAAGGAAGAAATAGATTATTTATTGAAGGAGGGGATTATTTCACACAGTGAATCACCCTTTAGTTCCAGTGTCGTCTTGTTGAGAAAACCGTCTGGGGAACACCGACTGTGCATAGATTACAGGAAACTGAATGCTGTCACAGAAGGACAAGTGGATCCATTACCAGACACAAAACAGTTATTTGCCAGATTAAACAAGGCAAAATACTTTTCAAAGGTGGATCTTAGTAAAGGCTATTACCAGATTCCAGTGAAGCCTGAAGTGAGACCTTATTTGGCATTTAGCACATCAGAAGGACATTATGAATTCAACATGCTACCATTCGGACTGAAAAATGCTCCGAGTGTATTTTCAAGGATGATGCGCAAATTGTTGGATCCCCTGAATAACCCATGTATCACGAATTTCATGGATGATATTCTCGTCGCCACAGAGACATTTGAAGAACACATTGACGCTCTAAAAATGTTATTTAATAGGCTTCGGGAGGCGAACTTAACTGCTAGGCCAACAAAATGTTGTATTGGATGCAAAGAGTTGGAATTCTTGGGACACACTGTATATCAGGGTAATATGACCCCTGATCCCAAGAATTTGGAAAAACTGCAGAGAGCACCTAGGCCACAAACAAAAAAGGACGTGCGATCATTCGTGTCGTTATGCGGATTTTATCAAAAATACATCAAAAATTTTAACGCTATTTGTGCTCCTCTGACTGATCTGACTCGCAAGGGACTTCCAGATAAAATTATTTGGACTGCACAATGTGAACTAGCGTTCCAAGAGTTAAAGGAAAAACTCACTAGCAAGCCTATTCTCAAACTGCCTGATTTGACACAGGACTTTGTCGTAAGAACAGATGCAAGTAATGTGGGACTCGGAGCGGCTTTGTTGCAAAGATCATCTTCACCTGATGGGGAACTGAACCCAGTCGCTTATGCAAGCCGCAAATTGAATAAGGCGGAGCAAGGATATTCCACAAGCGAAAAGGAATGTTTAGCGTTAATCTGGGCAATAAAGAAGTTTCAAATCTATCTGTATGGTAGGACTTTTGTGGTCCAGACGGATCATCAGCCCCTCGTATTCTTATCTCAGGCTAAGCATGAAAACGCAAGATTGCTGAGGTGGTCTTTATTGCTTCAACCTTATCAGTTTAGTATCCAATATATCCCAGGCAAATTGAATGTTGGTGCAGATTTCCTCAGTCGGCACCCCTGTGATCAAAATTAGAGTAGTGGCAGGCGTGAGGAGTAATTTTATCTATGTGTATCACTGGTTTTGGAACTTGCCGTAGGCATGTTTTCAGGTGGGGAGATGTGTCGTAAAATTAACCGTGATACAACGTTAAAATATCTCCAAAGATAAAATGTAAGGATAAAAACATAATGCGTAAGCTGCTGAGAGGACATGATCGCCCAGGCCGCGGGTCACTACCCGCCATGAAAATTGACTTGTTAGACGTGAAGTCAAAACGTGTACCATTGGCACGGGATGAGAACGGAGATCAAAAGGAAAAAATATGACTGAACACTTGCTTGAGACTAGCAAGGCTAAGGAGACGCAATTTTGGGGGGAAGAAAAAAATTCACGTCCCCAATGTTGACACAAGGTACAGAAATCGGAAAAAGGGACCTTAGTTATTATACGCAACAGTCATTTCTTGGACGCTTTTGCGATACCAAGCCTTTTATTTGAATTCAGCGGCAAACGCAGATGCTTGAAATATTACAAAATTAAAAAAAGTAACTTTTTCTTAATATTAATGTTAGGAATATAAAAACTAGCTGGCCGGATGGCCCATCTTGAGCAGTGAAATAATATGCTTTCATTTATACAGACGGATAGATAAATATGAAGATATTGACAAAAGACTGTGTTGTTCATATCAGCGAACGACTGCATTGAATCAAACATGTCACTAATTTTTCAAAAATCGCGACCTTGAGACTCAAGTGTCCAAATCTAGTTAGAATGAAAGAGAAGGGGAATTAGTGGGAGCTGTGGCTAAAAATAACTTTCCAGACAAAATTGTGCAGGGGACGGCAAGGTTGGTTCAAAAACCAAGTGTGTTTTTTGTGAAAACGCAAGTAGAGACGGACGGACCAACAGACAAAAATACATACTTGACTGAAGCATGACTGAAATGACTTTAGGGTAGGAAATTTGAATTTGAAAAAGAAAAGGCAGTGATTGGCCACAGACAATCAGATTATCGGCGCTCAGACGCGCATTTTTGCCATTTCCTCAATAGTTGTCCAGTAATAGACACAGTAAATTTTAAGTGTGGTGATTTCCAGAAGCAAATTGAAATATTTAAAGGGACGCCATACTATAGCCAGCAGCTCAGCTGAGTTTTGCTAACATTTTACTGTGTTCTCTATTCATAATTCTGGTAAGACTGAAAACATTTCTTTGTATATTTTAATATTGTTTAATGTTTCGAGTGATTTGATACTGCCATATCGAAATCTAGCCTTACAACAAGTAAGGATTCACTCTAGACCCCCCCGCCCTAGTTCAGGGTCTAGGGACAAACAAAATATATAAACTCCAGCAAGGATTATGAAGGGGTGATCAAGTGTTGAGAACAGTGAAACATATCACCTATCCTATTCTAGGGCAGGAAGCTAATGAACATATTTCAGAATCTGTAGTCTGGGGGAACTTACCCTATGTGAAACCAACTTGGTAAGATGTGCTGTATGGTCAGAGAGATCTGACCCTGTCTATGTGGTGTTGTTGTATATTGTTAAGTGTAGAGGTGGCTCATTAGGTAAGGTTCTGAACATGACCAATACTTTTATTTCAGAACTGTGAGTTTTATTTGACACCAAAGTGGTGTCAAATGCTGTGTTAATTATTACCAGTGAGGACCCGTGCAGTGTTGTATTTCGGCAGAGCAGCCTTATATTGCCCCCAAGCACGGAGAGGTGGGGCCACCCGATATATTGCCCCCAAGCACGGAGAGGTGGGGCCACCCGATATATTGCCCCCAAGCACGGAGAGGTGGGGCCACCAGATTCCAGCACCAGAACTACTCATTCAAAGTTAAGTGAGCATCTGGCGTGCTGGATTTTCACCAACTTGGCATAAATAACACACCAACTTTATTTACTACTAAAACATCCCATGTTGGGAAAGAAAACTTGTGTTCCTCCCATCAGTAATGGACAATGTTTAGTAGGCATAGACTCGGAATGATGCAGCCACCCCAACAGCACATTCATGCATCGTTCTCCCAGATAAATTAAAAATATGAACAGTAGTAATATTAACTAATCTTGAAAATTTCATATGTACACACCTTTCATTTATTATGTCATATATTCATGCAGTTCATTCCTAATTTCAAAATCTTTCATATGTTCTGACCAAAATAAAACCTTGGTTCAGAACAAATAAATTTAAAGAAGATTTACTATCCTAAATTTAAACAGCTGGATTTAGTTCATTGTGTTCTAAATTTTATTAACAGTATTAGAATTATTAAATATCTGTGTGTGTTTGTATATGTCAATACAACACATTGCATTCAGTACCCTAGATTTTAACGTAGCCACATTCATTAGTAAAAAAGATATGTGTGAGGTCGTAAAGTGGTAGCAAGAAGGGTCTTCTGTATATTCACAGCTACATTTATCTAATTAAAAACTGGGTTAATAACCTGTACCAGAACTTTAAAAGAAGTAACAGGCCCAGCGAGCCTGATTTGATTCTTCCTGAGAAAACTCTAGTACATTTTTCAGCCTTTGTGGCACGAGACTAATTACAGAAAAAACATTAACTTTCCGACATTGTTGACAAAGTGTGAGGTGAACCAAGATTATTTGTTGAGAGAAGTTGTCCACCGGCAATCTTCCTAATTAAGGGAAACCTCGTGTTCTGACACTGTGTGCCTGCTGAAAACCTAACTCGTACCTCGTGAATAAGAGACATTAGATTAAATCTGTAAAGAAAGAACGATCGCCTGAAGTGGACGCTCCCCGGACACGGTAAATGAAACCTATATCTGCAGAGCTGGGTATCCATTTCATCCACAGATAGACAGATTAACAAAGTGTACACTGAAGGTTTTGCGCCAGGCGCGAAAAACAGCACGAGTGTAGGTATAAGTTGTGTGAGTCAGGGGCCCTGATGAAAGTAAACCGAGTGAAAGTAGACTGAAGGATGTTCTTCGTTTGATTCACTCCACGTTGTAATTTTCCTTATGCATGATTTGTTGCTAAAATAGATATTTTCCTTTCAAATAGATACTGATTTACTGCTATCAAAGTCAGTTCATACCTTCAAAGGGGAAAATATTAGACCCAAATCATATGTATCTGTGACTCTTCGGGCTATAAACTTTCTCCTAACGGGACTGTGGGCTAAACATCGAGGGAAGATCATAACTGTGGGTCTATCATTTCTTGTAGCAATTCCTTGATTTTTTATGATTATTTGTATATGCTTTGATGTAATTTCTATGTGTTGTGAAGCAATTTTAGATGATAATTAAAATTTCTCTTGAAATTAATCAGCGTGTTGGTCAGCTCGTTCTAGAATATCTATATAATCATTTGTTATAGTTTTCCCACGTCTGTACGTCTAACTGTCGTCTTGTATGTGCGTGCACGTGAGTGGTTAGATATATATATATATATATATATATATATATATATATATATATATATATATATATATATATATATCTGTGTTTAGACTGTCTGACTCCTCTAAATCTGTCGTAGAACATAGGTGAAAGAGAGAAGATTTCTCGATTTCAGAGACAGCCTCTATCACAGTCTTCCATCTCACTCGTGGAAATCTATTGCTACTACTATCTCTCACTGGGACTATCACTCATTCTAATCTATTCAGAAGGGACCAACCCAAGTCTTAATTCTCCTATCAAAAATCTACGACAAATGGGGTCTCGTCTATCGGGATTTTGAACTTTGAATAGGAAGACGAGACGACAAATATCAGCTCGTCGGTAAGATTCTGTATTCTGATATAGAGTAAGAGTGTGATGTCTTGTGAGTTTTGTATCTTTTAAAAATAATTTATCCCCTAGACGAATAGATCTGTTTATGGGCGTGCTGACCACACAATTAATAAGTGTTTTTCCACAGCATTTTGTATAATATACATTTGAGTTACAGGTTGATTTTGTCGGAATATATGTTAATTACTGATTTTGTAATACTAAACGCTGGTAAAGTTTGTGAGTGTATAACATTCACAGGGTTATGAAGAGGTAGGTGTTTGAGCTAAGCTAAGGAGTGCGTTCAGACAATTACGTCCTGTAAATTGCCACCCTTACCCTAACTGTCTTCAGGGGTGAACTTGTAGTGGACTTAAAATTAAGGGGATTTTTTTTTCTTCCTTAAACAAATTTTTGCAATAATTATTTTGCTTCCACTGTAGCAACTTATTTTTCAGTGAGTAATCTTAACTACCATTTATTTGGCGTAGTCGTCTGCATTAGGTGCTTTATTGCCGATTAATAGCAGCGATAGTTAGATACTATATTTTTGGAGGAGGTATTCCAGGTTATAAGTATATCATTTTTTTGATTTTTGGTAATTTCTCGCAAGCAGGAGGAACCAGTGTATCCTTTTTCTTCTTTTCTTCCTTGAGTAGTCTCAGTCACTGATTTATTATGGCCGAGAGGGCGAAACTGAGGCAGATGCTCAGACAGGAAGCAATGGAAGAGGGACTGGACGGCGACGAAGCTAAAGCTTTCGTCAGGGACGAACTTGAGAGATATGCGGAGAGCAAAGCAGCTGAAGCTAAAGAGGAAAAAGAAGAAGCTAGGAGGAAAGAAGCGGAAGACCGTCTATTACAGCAGAAGAAGATGGATGAGGAAATGGAAATTCGCAGAATGCAGCATGAGGAAAGGGAGAGGGAGAGACAGCATGAGGAAAGAGAAAATGAGCAACGACGACAGCATGAGCTGGAGCTTAAAGCTCTCGAGGTCCAAAGTCGTGATGCTGCCTCTACCTCCAGCAATGGAGAGTCTTCTCCTCATTCTTCCTTAACTGATCCTTCTGGCACGCAATCTACTCACCTCACTGCTATGTCTTTTGTGCTAGAATCTTTCCCTTGTCCTAATGAGAAGATTGACACATATCTAGAAAAATTTGAGAAAACTGCAACTCTGTACGGTTTAGAGAGGTCGCGTTGGAATATGAAGCTTTCCCAGGCATTGAAAAGCAGTGCGTATGATGTTTACGCCAAACTGGAAAGCAGCGAAGAAGACAACTATGATGTGTTGAAGAAAGCGTTACTGGAGCGCTTTTAAATGAACGCTCGCAAATTTTTGCAACTCTTCCGCAACAGCAGAAATGAGAATTCTAAAACTTTTCAGCAGTTCTCCTCTCGTCTAAAGGGATATCTGACAAAGTGCCTAGAGCTTTCACAGCTCCCCTCTACCTATGAAGGTCTGGAGGAATTTGTTATAACAGAACAAATAAAGAACACTTTATCTGCAGATACCCGGAGATTTCTAGCTGAACAAGGTGCAGAAAAGCTTGAAGACATTTTGGATAAGTCTGAGCGATATCAAAATGCGCTGGCTGAACTACCGGCCACAAAACAGAAACCGACAAAACAGCATTTTCGGAAAAATAATCTAGGCCAATCTTCTCATGCTTCTAACCAAAATAACCACAGAAAAACTGGACCTCAAAACCCCCCTACTGAAAAATCCAAGTTCTACAAAAACAAGTACCCCAACCACAGTAAACAGTCTGATCAACCCGACCGCCCTTCCTGGCAGCGCAACCAGAAAGGACAAGGTGGCAAATGGAGAACCCCTGAGCACGGGACTAATGATCAGAGTGAGCACACCGAGCCTAAACGCATCGGATGCTTGCTAACAGTCTCGCAAGGCGGAATGATTGACAGTGATTCCCAACCTGTAGAGGGAGACAGACCATCCACGCGAGGTACTGTTACTTTGAACGGTTCTCAAACTTTTTCTTTATTTGACACGGGGCTTTCTTATGATTGCATTGTCGCCAGAAACCTGGGTAAACCCGGTCAAGAGACCGTCGAACTTTGTGGAGTTTCTAAGAGTGATAAGTGTTGACGGATAACGGATCTCCATAAGGAAATCTGTTGATGGATGAGATCATGAAGATCTTGAGGACCCAACACATCTACACAAAGCCTTATACTCCGGCCGGGAATGTTCTAGTAGACCGTGTAAATGGAAACCTCAACATGATACTAAATAAACTAGCACAATTGAAACCTGAAGATTGGGATCTTTGTATTCCTGCAGCTTTATTTGGCTACAGAGAATCTCCTCATACTTCCACAGGATTTCCGCCAGCTACGCTTTTATTCGGCAGACCCATTAAGGGCCCGCTTGAAGCCTTACTTTGGTCGCTGACAGACCAGAAGGCTGATGAGACAGTTGTCTCAGCAAGTAAATATGTGTCGGATTTAAAGGATAGGTTGAAATTAGGATGGGACCTAGCAACGACTAACTTTAAGCGAGCACGCACAAAGCACGCTTACCGATACAGGAAAGTCGCAAAAGAAAGAGAACTGGAAGCAGGAGAGGAAGTTTTGGTGTTACTCCCTACCGGAAGCAACCAACTGAGGATCGGATGGCAAGGGCCGTTTACCGTCCTGAAAAAGATTTCTAACTACCAGATCTCTATTGAAGAAAAGGAGAAGGTTTTCCATTTAAATCTGTTAAAGAGATACTTGGATAGACCGGTGCCGACCTCCGACCATCTCCTGACGATCGCCAAAACTGACAAAGATGACGATAGTGGCAG
This sequence comes from Oreohelix idahoensis, assembly GCA_024509875.1. Lineage (NCBI taxonomy): Eukaryota > Metazoa > Mollusca > Gastropoda > Stylommatophora > Oreohelicidae > Oreohelix > Oreohelix idahoensis. The sequence goes on from JAMPIV010020308.1 coordinate 164,872, forward strand.
GGAAATTCCACTGCACACACACGAAATCTTTCAAAAATGTCAGAAGCGGCAACGCTTTTTCAAGCGCGCATGGGAGACATTCCAGAGGAAGGAAACTTTGGGAGTAGACTTGAGTAGGAATTGGAGAGAGATGGAGGAGGAGATGAGAGGGAAGAAGACAGACACCCTGAAGCTACCGATATAGGAAATTTATTTCCATAACATAGACATGGAGTGCTTGTTACGGTGTTATTTTCAAATGATGGCGTCTGCTGGGGTTTACCCATGTGCAAAAGTTTAGGGGTCATTAGTATTTATAGAATATGTCGATATTTTACGGTATAGTGAACGCGAAATATATGCGGAGATGATGACGCATTCGCGTTGGGTAGGTCACGCCGGGTGACTTGGTTACTGGGCCTTTGTTACGTTATCCGTCAAGCATGAAGGTCGTGTCTTGTAATTCTTCCAAGGAATTAAGGCTGAGTATATAGCCTATATTTTATAGATGAATCAATGTAGACTTCAGGGTCAGTTCGGAAATTAATCTAAGCATGAGATTAATTAAATTAAACTAATAATGGAAGAAGAATCGTATTGTGATTCAATTTGTAGATGTCAAGAACTCATGTGCTCATTTCTGGCTGTTGATTAAACAGCGCACGTATATAGCCACGATGTTCTTCTGACACATTGTTTTGACACGGACGGACATGAATACTATGCATGTAATTTCCTAATGAACTATGTATGAACTATATCTGGATGTACCACAATGTGAACTGTTCTTCGTGCGTCAGTTTTGTATTAAATATTGGACTCAATCGAAGGCTTACCACATTCCTTTGATTACGTTTTGATTGCTTCAACTTTGCATTGTTGATGGTCCTTTGACCTGGTGAACTCTTTCTTGTAAGAAGTTATAGAAATAAATGGATCAGTTCGTACGGAGCCGGGGTTTGCTTGGACACAAGTGGCGTAACGATAATTAAGCAAGCATCCCAACTGAACTTACAATAATAGAACAAAGGACCCTCCAACACCAGTAAACCACCCACGCAACAGTGGTGGCCATTGTGGTAGGGAACTGGAATTTTATTGAAGAAAAATACTCAAGATTAGCAAGTTGAAAGAAATAATTTTCCTTCGAGCAAAAATGAACACTTTTTTATCTACACCGATGACGTCATAGCCATGTTATATCTTGTTTCTGTCCGTTTACATGTAGTGGGAGGTAGGATGGGAATCGGAATTGAACTTATGGCTTTTCGAATGTCAAGCTCAATTTCGATCGTTCTTAGGGCTGTGAATTAATAGCACCTCGCGAAGAAAGCGTCGAATTATCGTTATCGGTGATCGTTCGGGTTCGGTCTTGCATTAATTCACTTTGCATGTTAGGTGTATAGTCATGTTATAACTGTTGTTTTCATGTGTATTTGGTTCTTAAATTTTATTCATTTACAGTCCTATGTTCGTAATCTATCTTGTTATTCTGATCTAGCTATCTTTTATTTTAATTAAATGTATTGTATTAACGTCAAATGAGTCCTGTGACGTCATCTTTCATAGTACCAAATATGTTCGTTTCCTCAGTTAACCTTCACCCTTCTACATTTCCGGTTAGTACACTTGGTTTTATAATAGCATTTATTTTTGTGAAAGTGTCACTTTTGTATTGTGCTCCTGTTCTGTAATCCTTGGTTAACCCATTTGTATTGTTTGTATTCATTACATATTTTATTAATTTAATATTAATGCTATAATTTCTTCATTAATTATAGTGTAGATGAATATGATTAAATTTTTATCAGCTTTGATGAGGAATTAGGGACTTTGCACATATTTGCAGTAGTGGTCCTAGAAATGGGCAATGCACTTTATGCCTCATGATTATGGCATAATATATAATGATTAATTGTTAAAACTTTATAACATATTAATACATATTTAATATAAATTAGTACACTTTCTCAGTACTATATTGTGAACTTAGTGACAATTAAGACTAATTATTTGGGGATAATACACATAATTATTAAATATTAATATTAAGCGCTTGATATAATTTCAGCAGCTTATATAACTAACTATCATAACTATTTATGATAGATATCAGTGAGTATATATATTATATTTTTACAAAATATTATATATTGTGGAACTTATACATAACAATACAGTAATATTACAATTTCTTATAATAATTATTCATTCGTTGAGTAATTATAATTGTCGACATAGATTATATTGTTGATTACAATACATAAGTAATTGAATACTTAAATAATTAAATTCCAAGAATGCTTACCTTGGACCATTTCATTAAAATTGGAAAAGATTGTAATAAAAAGGGAGAGGCACTCCTTGAATTTGCTGAACAACAACTGGCAAGATATAAGGCAGAAGAGGAGGAAAGGAAAACTATTGCTAAAGCAGAGAGAGAAGAATTAAGACAAGAAGAAGAAAGAAAGATAGCAAGAGATGAAATCCTACGGATTGAAGAAGAGAATAAATTGAAACGACAAGAAATCATACTACAGCAAGAAATGGAATTGCAACGGCTTAAATTGGAAACAGCAAAACTTAATTCGCAGAGTGCTGCAGCAAGCCAAAATGATAATGCTCAATCTGGATCTTCATCCACCCGACTTAAGGGCAATTATTACTTTAAACTACCACCATTCAAGTTACACGTGGATGACCTTTCATCGTGGCTGGCGCGCTTTGAGGATATATGTAAGGTCAATAACCTTGACAAAACTGCATGGGCACTTAAACTTAAGGAATTTCTGGATGGCGAACCTGCAAGTGCAGCACAAAACATTGATCCTACATTAGCAACAGATTATGAGGCCATTAAGACGTTGTTATTACGTCGTTTCCACTTGAACGAAGAGGCATGTAGATTACGTTTCAAAAGTTTATTGCCAGATAACAATAAAGATTTCACAGGTTTTATTGCTAACATACGCAATACTTTTAACAGATGGGTTGAACTGGCAGGTGTCAACAAATCTTGCGACAAGTTAGTCGATTTGTTATTAAGGGATAAAGTATTATCTTCTGTCAGCTCACCATTCTTTGCTTATTTGCAAGAAAGAAAACCAGAAACAATTGATGAGTTAGAAAAAATTTCTTTAAATTACTGTACAGCACATCCGAATGCTAATATTTCTGGCTCGTTGATAAGAGAACCACTTCCTGTAGCCTCCAATATGGCATATAATAATAACAAACCGAGAACACACAGTGTGGACAGAGATAGGTTCAAAGGAAACTATGACAATAATTTTCATAAGGGACAGAATAACTTCAACAATAACTTTAATAGAGGAAGACAACAAACCAGAAATTATTCACCTCAGTCAAGATACAACAGTAATCCTCGCAACTCAAGTTATAATCGGTCATATCAATATAATAATGATAACAATTGGAAGAATAGCGATAATTATAACTCGAGACATCAAGATAACAATTATAATAGACGACAACGAGATAATTCAACTAATTATTCTCGTAATCGTTCCCATTCTCGTGGATCTTCACATTATAACCATAATACCGGGGCAGCAGTGACAAATGATATCACCCCTAAGGTTCAGGTTCCACCTAACGATAATACAATGAATTCTTCTGCTGCATGCTTTGCTATAAATTATAACGTGGCAAATAGTTGCCCACAATGCAATCTTATTTTTCAGAAGGCAAAGGAGACAGTGCTAAACTGTGGACACATTACACCAGAAGTAGGTCTTGCAGCCAATGATGGAACATGCTCTCTGATTTTTAATAGAGGGATAGTAAATGGTTCTGTAGTTTCTGTATTGAGAGATTCGGGGTCCACAACCATTGGAGTGCGACAGTCGCTGGTACATCCTAGCTGTGCAACGGGGGAATATGTCCGTTGCATGACTTTTGGGGGAACTATTGAGTTTTACCCCACAGCTCTTGTCCATGTTAATACTCCTTTCTTTTCAGGACAAGTTAAGGTATGCATGCTTCAGAATCCAATTGCAGATCTGATGTTGGGACGCATCCATGGTAGTAAGGATTGTTCCCCACAGGAAATTGAGGAATGGGAATTAAATAATGTGCAATCTTATTGCAATGCTAACGCTGTCATTGCAACAGCTACATTACGGGCCAACAAAATAAATACATGTGGCACAGTTTTCTCCAATTTCAGTCTCAGTACCATTCTGGAAATCGATGAGGAGAAGGATAAGACTCTCCTACAGGATAAAAAAGTATACTAAACTACCAGTCCATCCTAGGAAGATTAGAAAATCATTTCGAGGCAGATATACCTTTTCTCAAGAGAATGCCGCCAAGTCGGAAGATAGATGTTGGCGACAGGATCATATTAACAGTGATCTGAATAAAATGGTTGAAAATGGGAAAAGAAGGGATGTCCCGAACAAAGGTAATGATGGTGAAGTTCTTATGAACTTAACTAATAAAATTAGGACAAATAAATATGTCAATCATTATGAGACATCATCTCATAAAACTACCATATCCAAAAGATTAAATAGAAGAACTATTTATCACGTTAGTGACACTGATCCCACTTACATTGGGAAGTGTGCATATTCTCGCACCGTGTTAGTGCGCAATCTGCCACAAGGTACCAGATGGCAGGCACTTAGCAATTTCTTTAATTACACGGCAGACGTTATGTTTGTACGGTTGTTGTCACCTACCAATGACAGGTATGGTGAAGCTATAGTTACATTTCGTAACAATAGAGATGCTCGAATGGTCATCGATCATGATAATGGTGCTTACTTTAACCATCATTCTCTACGGTTACAATTAGTACCTAATGCTGCATCACGCAGATAACATGCTATGGTAATACAATTGTCTCATATCATTGATGACTCATCATAGTCATTCATCACTTCTTTTCTTTACTGGTCCTTATAAGGTTACTGATAAAATTTCAGACGTTGATTACGTCTTAGATATCAAGGGACACAGAAAGATATTCCATATTAATATGCTCAAGCAATTTCATACACGTCCTATACACTTACAGTCAATTTTTCATGAATTAGATGACAATACTGTATCTACTTGTCATTATTCTAATCTATCTGTTATACAGGAGGAAGAATCTTCCTTTCCTGAAGTGCAGATGCCTTTACCTGTACTTACTGTCCAATCTACTGAATCTTGGCGTGATGTGACCATTTCTTCTACGGTTACACCGCAACAGCATCAACGCGTTGCTGATCTTCTACAATCTTTCCCAGATGTGTTAACTGATGTACCGGGTTGCACATCTGTCATTAGTCACGATATTATTCTGAACGATGATACACCAATTCGTGTTCATCCTTATTCTGTACCTCTACATTTTCTGAGTAAGACATCTCAGGAACTCGAACAGATGATATCATTAGGTATTATTGAGACTAGTACATCTCCATTTTCTTCTCCTTTAGTCATTGTCCGGAAAAAGGACAACAACATACGTTTATGTGTTGACTATAGGAAACTTAATGCGCAGACAGTACCAGATAGCGAACCACATCCTCTCCTTGACGATTTACTTCCTCGTCTATCCAATGCTACACTTTTCACTAAAATTGACTTAACTAAAGGTTATTGGCAGATTCCACTAACCGAAAGAGCCAAATACTACACAGCATTCTCAACTCCACGAGGTCTTTACCAGTGGAACGTGATGCCTTTTGGGCTAATGAATGCTCCAGCTACCTTTATTCGCATGATGCGAAAAAATTTTAGCAGGTAGATCAGACATAATTACCTATATTGACGACATATGTTTGTTTAGTTCATCATTTGAGGAACATTTTTTGGGTCTTAAATCAGTTTTGGAAATATTGCGGGATAACCATTTAACCGCTAAACCAACTAAGATTCAAATAGCGTGTAATGAGATAACATTCCTGGGGCACATTATTGGATCGGGACGTATCCGAACAATTCCCAGTACGGTTTCTAAAATATTAAATTTATCTGTTCCTCAAACGAAGAAACAGGTTAGGAGTCTGTTAGGTTTAATCCAATACTATAGCAGATTTGTACCTCACCTGTCATCCATCACTTCTGTCCTGTCTTCGTTACTAAAGAAGAATATGCCTTTAAGGATAAATTGGACCGACGAATGTGACAAAACTTTTCGCACTATCTTAAAAATATTTTCATGGCCACCTGTTTTAAGAATACCAGATGCTTCTAAAAAGTTTGTTCTACGTACAGATGCGAGTAATTACGGACTCGGGGCATGTCTACTGCAATATCATGATGATGTCCTTCACCCCGTAATGTATGTCTCACGCAAACTGAAACCTCCTGAAACGAAATATTCCACTGTGGATCGAGAATTGCTCTCCGTAATCAGGGCAATTACAAAGTTGGAGAAATTTTTACTGGGATCACCATTCCTGATCCAGACTGATCAGAAATCAGTGGCAGCATTACGTCGCTCAAATCATAAAAGTGCTAAACTTGCACGCTTTGCTATTACGTTGCAACCCTACGAATTCGAGATACAGTCGATACCTGGAACAGAAAACGTCATAGCCGACACGTTGTCCAGACATCCTACGGATTCTGAATGAATTTTCCATTTCAAGAAAATTTTCTGACTAGTCAAGCATTACATTTGCAATAAACAGTATTGATATCAAGTCAGAATATACAACAATTCAGTTGGACTTCCTACCTAAATAAGGACATTTCGAAATAAACTATGGTGATCAAAATATCAAGATTTACAGATCGTTTGAAGGTTTGAACTTCAATTCCACTTTGAGTATCACTCAAAATAAACAATCTCTGATGAAGAAGGGACAGATACTTTGATGACTTAGTCAATTAACTTTCAAAGTTTAATAAAGGAACTAACAATGAATGGATCATCAAATCATAATTTGATAATATGAACCTTGTGTCTTAATGAATTTTCATACAATTCAACAGGAGGTAACAACGATTGGATCTTCATGTCCCATATTATTAATTTTTCTAAATTAGTATATAATAGATAATAAAGTCAAAGTGTGATGAAATAAAAAAAAAATAAAATATACTAAGAAAAGATGAAACAAAAGAATATCACACACCAATTAAACCTTTTAATTAGTGTAATTATCAAGATAATGGATAATACATTATGACATTTCATATATATAGTTAAAATGTATGAATTTTTTCTGTTCTTTTGATTATGTCAATTTAATTAGGTGTCTATCCTTACACTTCATTTTCACACACATTCTAATTTAATGTAGACTTTAATATTTGGTTTTAATTGTCCGTACTTCTCAATTTTATTTCTTTTACTCTCTTATACTATTTCTCATTTTCTTCAATTAGATATTAATTAGTTAATACCATACGTACATACTATAATTAATTATTTTAATTTTAGTTTGTTAGAATAATTTTAATAACACCTCACATTATTAGTTAGTCTATACATACAACAAATTAATTAGTTAATTAATTAGTGACAGTAACATTTACTTGTTTAATATAAGTTATATGTATGATATGACGTTGATTTTATTATAAGATATTACTGACATGACTGCGACACTGTTCTAGATAGAACATCGTAGTTCATACGTCGGGTTTTGTTAAATTTTTGATTATTTGATTAATATTGTTCAAAAAAAAAAAAAAAAATCTATTTCATAGATTTTTTTTTTTTTTTGCCCCCGTCTGACAGGAAATCTGTTACGGTGTTATTTTCAAATGATGGCGTCTGCTGGGGTTTACCCATGTGCAAACGTTTAGGGGTCATTAGTATTTATAGAATATGTCGATATTTTACGGTATAGTGAACGCGAAATATATGCGGAGATGATGACGCATTCGCGTTGGGTAGGTCACGCCGGGTGACTTGGTTACTGGGCCTTTGTTACGTTATCCGTCAAGCATGAAGGTCGTGTCTTGTAATTCTTCCAAGGAATTAAGGCTGAGTATATAGCCTATATTTTATAGATGAATCGATGTAGACTTCAGGGTCAGTTCGGAAATTAATCTAAGCATGAGATTAATTAAATTAAACTAATAATGGAAGAAGAATCGTATTGTGATTCAATTTGTAGATGTCAAGAACTCATGTGCTCATTTCTGGCTGTTGATTAAACAGCGCACGTATATAGCCACGATGTTCTTCTGACACATTGTTTTGACACGGACGGACATGAATACTATGCATGTAATTTCCTAATGAACTATGTATGAACTATATCTGGATGTACCACAATGTGAACTGTTCTTCGTGCGTCAGTTTTATATTAAATATTGGACTCAATCGAAGGCTTACCACATTCCTTTGATTACGTTTTGATTGCTTCAACTTTGCATTGTTGATGGTCCTTTGACCTGGTGAACTCTTTCTTGTAAGAAGTTATAGAAATAAATGGATCAGTTCGTACGGAGCCGGGGTTTGCTTGGGCACAAGTGGCGTAACGATAATTAAGCAAGCATCCCAACTGAACTTACAATAATAGAACAAAGGACCCTCCAACACCAGTAAACCACCCACGCAACAGTGCTTCCATGTCTTAAAGGGGGGACGTTCTGTCACAGAGAGTTTTATGATCATAAATTGTCTTTATCCTCTTCTTTTCTTCACCCGTGTCCTTTATTTTATTATCACTCTTTATCCTTGTTGTGTGTTTTCACATTCGTACGTTTGTGACTATAAACATTACTATTTTCCCATTCAAACTTTCGCCGGGTTCCGTTTTCTCATTTAGAAACGCACTAGTGATGTTATTACGTAGATGCCAGGCTCGGGAGGTTATTGCGTTGTAGACGTAAACTGTGAATATTCGCTTTCGCCAGACTTATAGGCGACATATCGTCTGCATTTTCACCTGCCACAACGAGTTGCATCGGCTGAGCGCTCAGGTGAGGTGCGATAACTGACATCTCTACGGCGCAGTACGAGACAGTTGTCTTGAAATTCCACCTGACACGGCACTCACTGTGGGCCCTGGTCAGCGTGAGGCGTGAAGACGAGTAGTGTCAGTTATGGCATACGTCTAGGAAAGGGAATTGTTAAATGTAAGGTGTTTAAGACGGAAAGGGGAGATTATTTCGTTTTGCGAAATAAGTTGGGACCCACTGTCTGGTTTAAGATATTAACCAGAGTTTGAAACTTGATTTCACTCATTCTCAATTTGTAGTAGACGTGGTCACTCCGATCTCGATAATTAAACTTATAAGTGAAATCTCTTAGTTTCGTTGTGATACCGTAGTTCTGTGTTGAGTGAATACTGGGTAACCCTAACTTTGCTAGCGCTAAGTACAGAGTAAATATATGTGAAGAACAAAAACATTATTTCCTTAAAAACTGGGTTCATAACCTGTACCAGAACTTTAAAAGAAGTAACAAGCCCAGCGAGCCTGATTTGATTCTTCCTGAGAAAACTCTAGTACATTTTTCAGCCTTTGTGGCACGAGACTAATTACAGAAATAACATTAACTTTCCGACATTGTTGACAAAGTGTGAGGTGAACCAAGATTAGTTGTTAAGAGAAGTTGTCCACATGCAATCTTCCTAATTAAGGGAAACCTCGTGTTCTGACACTGTGTGCCTGCTGAAAACCTAACTCGTACCTCGTGAATAAGTGACATTAGATTAAATTTGTAAAGAAAGAACGATCGCCTGAAGTGGACGCTCCCCGGACACGGTGAATGAAACCTATATCTGCAGAGCTGGGTATCCATTTCATCCACAGATAGACAGATTAACAAAGTGTACACTGAAGTTTGCGCCAGACGGCGAACAACAGCACGAGTGTAGGTAAGGTTGTGTGAATCAGGGCCCTGATGAAAGAACCGAGTGAAAGTAGACTGAAGGATGTTCTTCGTTTGATTCACTCACGTTGTAATTTTCCTTATGCATGATTTGTTGCTAAAATAGATATTTTCCTTAAAATAGATACTGCTATCAAAGTCAGTTCATACCTTCAAAGGGGAAAATATTAGACCCAAATCATATGTATCTGTGACTCTTCGGGCTATCATCTTTCTCATAACGGGACTGTGGGCTAAACATCGAGGGAAGATCATAACTGTGGGTCTATCATTTCTTGTAGCAATTCCTTGATTTTTTATGACTATTTGTATATGCTTTGATGTAATTTCTATGTGTTGTGAAGAAATTTTAGATGATAATTAAAATTTCTCTTGAAATTAATCAGCGTGTTGGTCAGCTCGTTCTAGAATATCTATATAATCATTTGTTATAGTTTTCCCACGTCTGTACGTCTAACTGTCGTCTTGTATGTGCGTGCACGTGAGTGGGTATATATATATATATATATATATATATATATATATATATATATATATATATATATATATATATATATGTTTAGACTGTCTGACTTCTCTAAATCTGTCGTAGAAGATAGGTGAAAGAGAGAAGATTTCTCGATTTCAGAGACAGCCTCTATCACAGTCTTCCATCTCACTCGTGGAAATCTATTGCTATTACTATCTCTCACTGGGACTATCACTCATTCTAATCTATTCAGAAGGGACCATCCCGAGTCTTAATTCTCCTATCAAAAATCTACGACAGGTATCTTCGAAGCGGTAACAGGCAGCTAAAATAGAGAGACACGAAAAGGGAGTAGCGCTTTCTCTCAACAGCACGGATAAAACAACTTCGCGGATGACAGAACTGGAGCCCGACCGAAAGAATTCATGCAGCCCCACCAGATAAAAGTAGTGATGGAGACCGGCAAGACAAAAAGGAATTTGGTGCTAAGAGGGGTCGATACCAGATGGTCCGCATACGAAGTCCAAAGTTGCCTACAAACTGAAAACACAAATGCCCAAATCGTACAAGTCGAAAGGTTAAAGACATGCAATGAAAAAGATACCAATCTGGTGGTAGTAACTATTGAAGGAGCGACTAGACCTGAAAGACTGACACTCAAAGATTCATAAAAAAGAACAGAAGCCTATATCCCTCCGGAGATGCAGTGTTCCAACTGCCAGAAATTTTCCCACACCAAGAAAACGTGCAGGAGAGATACAGTCTGCCGGTATTGTGCAGGAAAGCCACCAATATGGCGACTGCCCCAAGGGCAAAGGAGGACCACAATTACAAAGCGATTAACACAAACCGTACCTGTGTAAACTGTCTGGGACACCATGGGGCAAGGTACCGAGGCTGCCCTGTGTTCCAGGAAACTAAGAGCATACTGAAGGAAGCGGTATCCAAAAACACCCCCTTCAGAGATGCAAAATACAGAGTGGCTGCTGATATCGCGAGCAGACAGCGCACAACAGATAGGAGACAGCGGCATCATATAACCGCGGAAGTCAAAGAAATAAAACTAAAACTTCAGGTCGAGAACAGAAGCAGGCAGACTTCCGAAGATCAAACCGAGAGTGGTGAAGACGTGATAGATGTATTTCTTCTTTGATCCTTAGCCGTCGACCGTAAAAGCAGTCAGTGGCCATTACGCCTAGTGACGTCATGTAGGGCAACAACAAATTGATTCCACTTTGCTCGGTCGCCGGCCATCCTTCGTACCGTGCCCTAACTCTGGTTCATTCTTTGCATCTCAGCCTCCACAGTCCTCCGGCAGGTTGTTTTTGGTCGGCCTCTCTTTCGTTTCCCTTCAGGGGTCCAAAGCATAGCTGTTCTTGTGATGGCATCGGGGTCTCTTCTGAGGACATGGCCAACCCAGCTCCAGCGTATGCCAGCTATGATGGTGTGCATGTCCTCTTGCTTGCTCCGAGTAAGCAGATCTTGGTTGGTGATGGTATTCGGCCAAAAGATTCGGTGAATTTTTCTTAGGCATGTTGTGTTAAAAGAGGACAATTTTGACATTTCCTTCTCTGTAACTCTCCAGCATTCCGCACCATAGAGAAGCACAGAAAGCACACAGCTCTGATATAATCTTAATTTTCTGCTTGTGCTGTATTGAGAGGACTTCCAGATGTTGTTTAGGCTAAAAAAGGCTGTTCTTGCCTTATTCATTCTGATGTTGATGTCTTTGCCTGCCCCGCCGTCTGGTGTTACTATGCATCCTAGGTATGTGAAGGTGTCTGTCTGTACCAGTTGCTGATTCCTTACTGATATGGGCTCGGGGTTGCTCACATTTAGCGTCATGACCTCTGACTTCTTTAAATTGATGTTCAAGCCCACCTGCTGGCTAAACTTATTAAGTCTATCCGTTTTTTCCTGGATGTGTTGATGTGAATGTGCTAGTAGTGCAATGTCATCTGCATATTCCAGATCTTCCAATGTAGAAAATGTAGTCCATCTTATTCCTCTTGGACTGCCCTCTGTTGTCTGGCGCATCACCCAGTCTATGACTGTTTAAAAATAGAGTGGTTGATAAGGGGCATCCCTGTCGTACTCCTGTCTTCACCTCAAAGGTTAGGTTGCTCTGCCCAACACTACACGTAAAGTTGGCATAGAGGCTTTTTATGATTGACACTATGCAGCTTGGAATTCCATAAGCCCTCAGTATTTTTCATAAACTCTCCCTATGTATGCTGTCAAAAGCCTTTTCAAAATCAACGAAGTTAATGTACAGCTGTCTTTGCCATTCTGAGCACTGCTATATAATGTTCCTGAGAGTGAATATATGATCTACACATCTTCTGTTCTTTCTAAATCCTGCTTGTTCTTTCCTCAGTTTGTGGTCTACTGCTTTTGAAATTCTCTGTATAATTATCCTGCCTAGTATTTTGCTGGGAACTGAGAGAAGAGTGATAGACCTACAGAGCGTTAGAAATATGATGGAAGACATGTAAATAATTCAGCAGCAGGTAGAAGCAGATGTCAAGAAGCTGACAGAGCTGAAAGAGGAAAACGAAGAACTACTGAAAAGAATAGAAGCAGAAAGAATGGCCATTGAGGAAACTACATCTAACAACACACGAGAAACTAAAATGAACGAACAATCAAACGAAGAAGTCATCGATGAAATGCTAGAAATGCTACTCCCCACAATAATAGACAAGCGTTATATCAGGTACAGGAGAAAAGGACGACACACACAACAGAAACGAGGAGGTTCAAAACACACAAAACCACACAAGCCAGCTAGTAGTCCTTTTTAGGACTAGCCCGCCTCAGGGCTGCCACCGAACCAGCGAGACTGGAGGCGAAATACACTATTGAACACTCCAAGACACCACGAACAGACAACAACGAGAGGAATCAAGACAGTCAGCTAGTGGTCCTTCTTATGACAAGTTCTTTTCAGGACTAGCAACTGGCTAGCAACGAATAACCTAACGTACAAAATACCCAAATTATAGCCGCTTTGGTTGAACAGGGTATAACAGCAATATAGTCGACGAAAGAGAGACGAAGATGCCTCTTTTGTCGTTTTACTGGATACGGTCTTTAATTTCTTTATCACCTTTATCTGTCTGAGTAATATAACGTTCGAGTAATGCATGTCCCTTTTCGGCATCGGTCTTCATGCTTATCCATGTCGAGCTGAGAATCTTTGGTATTGGTTGGCCTGTACTTTTCCTACTCATTCTGCGATGTAAGGACCAGAATTTCTGAAATGTTTTGTCAGTGCCCACCTGTGTCACAAAGGTCTCTCACACTGTGTCCTTGGCTTCTCTTGCCTAGCCCTGAAGTTAAAAACGGCTTTTTTCTTTTTCTCCTTAAAATCTTCGACCTCTTCATCACTAATTGTCATCTTTCGTGCTATTGTAATAGGTAATTTTGCACTGATGGTGCTAGGATAAACTTACTTACTTAGTCGTTCCCCTTCTACCGTGAGGAAGAGAGAGAGAGAGCGCCAGACTATCCTATCGGCTGTCTTGCTAGGATAAACAAAATTATTTATTTATAAGTATCATCCATCATCATTTTCCTTTTGCACTCCTTATGGAGCATGTAGTCACTATAGTAGCTGGTCCCCTTACAGGAAGTCTGCATCAAGCATTTACATGTTCTTGCAGTGGTGGTTTCTGTGGTAATTTGTTGTACATGTTAAGGTTGCCAGCCTCATGCACACTCTGATATTAGTCGACTTGTACGACATGCCTGAGAGTGCAGTATGCCTATTCTTTCTCGTGCGAGTTCAAATTTGAGGAGACAGACACGTGACCTCCACTAATCCGAAAATTCTAATTATCAGAATTCGACTTAACCAGAGTTTGTTTTTAACAAAGCCAAAGAAGACCTTTGGCCATCTTCAGTCATTTGAGTGAAAAGTTGACTTCAGTTGTTTTTTCTTCTGCATTACATTTCTTTATCCTTCTGTCTTTACAATTCTTTGTTACGGTACTTTTACAATTTATTTCTGAATTTGTTTGAATGGATACAGAAACTGCTATGTGATAAAATAGGTGTTTGTCAAGGAGCATTTTGAGAGGTCAGAATGAATAGTGTGCGTGTTAAAGACTTGGACTCCATAGGAAGTTGTTATGTTCACTGTTTGTGAGAAAGGTGATAGCTAGGGTAATACCGTACTGAAAATGTTTTTATATGACATTTGTCAGAGTTCTAGTCAGTCAGTGTTTATAGTGAATAAGTCTGACAGTCTGCTATTGTTGTAGCAAATGCACACTTTTGTGTAGAGTGTGAGTGTAATGGAGAGAAGATTTTGAGATGCGAATGGGTAGTTGTTTGCTGGTGTTTGAGAAGTGAGGACTTGGTGTATGTAGTTTTCTTGTGTAGACCTGGGCACTGTGAGTGTTATTTGAATCTCTGTTACTTTGATTTTGAGAAATAACTGTGCTAAGATGCTGGTACAATTTGTGTTTTGAGATAGTGCAGATCAGAGGTTTACTTATGCTGAAGAAAGATGTTATACGACTGTTGCGTTCCATTTATGCATGTGTGTGAAGTTGGTAGAAGTATGGTCAAGTTATATCTCTAGGGGAATGTTAATTCATCTATCAAATGGAAACTGCAAACATCAAATGGTCGAAATTATGTCAGACGAATACTGCTGACAATTTATATATTTTATTGACAAGTACATACACTACGTATCTCCATTCACCATTAAAGATTCACGATTACAAAGTTTATAAGGCTAACCATACAGTGCCACCCGTGTGTTACCGGGGCCCGAAAGCAAAGAATAGTAACACTGTTCCCTGCATGCATGTCGTAGAAAGCGACTAAGGAGGATTGGGCATGGGGCTGGTTACCCCATAATGTAAAAAAATTATTTTTTTTAGAATTTCCTCAATGTTATAACCCCATGGTTATGATGAGCATTTGTTTTCAAGTGCCATATAAACGCTAATAAGAAACATGTTCCGACCAACATTACGTTAAATGGGCAAACGTTAGAAGAAGTTAACACCTTTAAATATCTCGGGTCCACTATATGTAGTGATGGAAGATCAAGTAAAGAAATCAAGACAAGACTTGAGATGGCCTCAGCTGCCATGACAAGGTTGAATGCGATCTGGAAAAGTAACATCAGTTTTCCTGTGAAAATCAAATTATACAAATCACTTGTATTATCTATTCTCTTGTATGGGTGTGAGGGCTGGACACTCACTGCAGATACGGAGCGAAGGATTCAGGCTTTCGAGCATAAATGTTATAGGAGAATTTTGCGCATTTGCTATAAAGAGCACAAAACAAATGTCTATGTTAGAGAGAAGATAAACACCTATGCAGGCCACCAAGAACCACTTTTGTCAATAGTGAAACGTCGAAAGCTTGCCTGGTTTGGGCATGTAACTCGTCATGACTCCCTTTCGAAAACGATCCTTCAGGGAACAGTCGAAGGTAAACGGAGAAGAGGAAGGCAGAGAAAATCCTGGGCTGATAACATCAAAGAATGGGCAGGACACGGTTTTTCCACACTTGTACGCATTGCTGAGGATAGAGAGCAGTGGAGGAACCTGTCTGCTGATGCTTCCACCATGGCACCCCTACGACCCATGACGGGTTACGGGTTGAGATGAGATGAGATAAACGCTAAAAGGGCGTACATAACAGGAAACTAAGAATATAAAAGACTACTCTTTGTCTTTATGTTTTCTACTGAAACCTTAATAGTTGATAATTCAGCTGTGTGGTGGAAGTCTTTGATTTTAATGTCATTAACATAACAGATATCCAATACAGAAATCATGTGAATAATTCTCTGAATAAAGAAAATCATCAAGAAGATTAAAAAGAAAAAATTATTTTGTCCATTTTATTAGACAAGGAATTAAAGACATTCTTCAGGATGAAAATCAAAGGCGAGAAGATTTGACAATGACTAAGAAGAGCTAGACTTGACAGCAGAGATCCCATGCAGTTAAAATTCACAAAAGTAATTATGTCTAAATAAGAGATAAAAGTGTGTACTTAGTAAAGGCTGATCAACTGCTAAGATTATTGAAAGCATTTAACCGAAAATAATGATAACAAAACAGAAAGTTTGTAAAGTTTATATTTGCTTTAAAATGCTGTCACGGAGGTTGTATGATCATTAAATTGCCTATATCTTCTTCTTTTTCTTTCACCCGTATCCTCTATTTATTTTCACTCTTTTATTCTTTTTGTGTTTTTCGCATTCGTTCGTTTGCGACTATGATAGGAAACTCTTTACAGAGCGATACAACAGGAAGCAATCTGATCATCAGAAGAAGTCCCCCGTCCGACAAGTGTTTCGGCCCTATATACTCCTTTACACTCTAAGGGGGGCGGGCCCACTTGGGTCATGACTCCCAAGCGTCTCAGCTTCCTGTTGTCTTGCATCGAAAATGAACCCATTTCACTTATGGTAGCAACTTTAAATTCCACAACTCCGCCAGCCGTGGAGGCAATTGTGAAAGTAACAAGGAGAAGACAAATTATTCCGTTCGTTCCGTCGCACACACTGAGACACCAGCGCGAAGTCAACGAGTCGCCACTGCGCGTTCCCCACTGGACTTTTGATACTGACACCCCTTATAGTATACACCGCTTGTCGCCCCTGAGTCGCAGCCCGTTCACTAGTCCACCACAAACCTCAGCGTATTGTGGACTTAGAAAAATTCCTGGTGTTTTCTGTACCGCAGCGTTTATTGTTACGATCTCCATTCCCCATTGCGGTTGTTCCACAGCCAGCCTGATGCCTTTTCGGCAGTTTCACTAAGCCTCTTCAGGGCCCTTGTTCTCGACTGTCCCCTCAGCCCCAACAGTTTCAATAGATCATACACTGATGCAGCCACAAGCCCTCTTGCGCCCACTTCAACAGCCATGACCCTTGCAGTGAACCCATCGTGTCTCAGATCCGCGGCCAGATCACTATACTTGGCCGCTTTGAACGAATGTTGCTCATCTAATCTGGATTCAAATGGCACTGTCAGTTCAATCAGTATGACCTGAAGCGTTGCTGCAGAATGAAGCACTATATCCGGCCGTCTCCGCGATTTTCTGATACTCTCTGGATATGCCCCTCGTCCAGGTAGGTCTACCGCCATCTCCCAATCATTTGCACAATCAAGAAGAGATGGTAAACTGCTACCAGGTTTATTCGGTTTATTTTCCCATTCTAACGTTTACCTGTTTCTTTTCTCAAAACTGAGAACGCAGTTATGACGTAACGTGTCAGCCCTACACGAGACGCAGAGTGTTAGAATGCATTCCGTCACACAGGGGAGCAGACAGCTGTCTACAGTTTCCCCTGGGACAGTGTTTCTTCGGCTAAGTTTCTGGGCCTGAAGTGTGAGAATTCACTCCGTCAGACATGATGAGGAGACATTTGTCTGGTAGTTTGCATCTGACATGTAGTTTCCAAGGTAGATTCTCAGTGTCAGGGGATATGACACTCACGCTCCACGACCAGTTTTGGCGTAAGGTGCGAGAAAGCAAAGTGTCAGTTATGGTTCTCAGGATGAGTTTCTCGGGGAGACGTGAAAAACTGCTTCTGCACTGGAGACGAGTTGTCTGAGATTAGTAACTGACACGCGCCCTCTCGGTCAGTGGGTGGCAGTTACGGCATGCGTTTAGGTGTTAAACGTAAGCGTTAGGAAAGACGAGAGATCGCGTGGTTTTGGAAATAGGGCACTTTCTTTGTGTGTGTTTCATATCTTAAACAAGAGTTTGAGACTTAATTCACTCAGTAACTTCGCAGTCAAGACTAGAACAAGCCTTCGTTCGATTTCTAGAATCTCTGTTAATAGAGATGTCATTTAGTATGATCGTAGTGGTTTAAGTTCTTAGTAGTCCTGTGTTGAGGTAAATCTTATATTATTTATCTAGTATTTTGTGAGTGTTAAAGTGGTTAATCGCTTATTTCATTTTGCTAGCTAGATTTGTGCAGAGAGTTAATTATTAAGTGTTTTATATTCTCTAGTCGACGAGTTACAGTGGAAAGCGGAATATATTATAATTTCTAGCTTTAAACTCATTGTAGCTAAATAAAGGAATTTAACTTAACTGCAAATACTCAGACGAGATTATTTTATTAAAACTAACTTATAACTGTTCATCATTGAGTGTTGACGGAATACGTTGTATTTCTAATTCATGATGAGCGGTTTTTGTGAATATAACTTACGTCACGGGAATTTAAATGATAAGTCAAGCACTACGCTTGCAATTTAAAATTATCAGTTATATCCGAGTACATAGTATGTATAATTATTTGATATGTGCTTTTTCCATTTACATATAGTAAAACTGTGATACCCAAACTTTGCCAGCGTTTGAGTAAAGAGATAAATCTGTGAAGAAAACAACAAGCATTCTTACCTTGAAGATTTGATGTATAACTTTTTTTACAAGAACTTTAAGATTTTAAAGAAGTAACGGGTTATCGAGCCTGATTTGATTCTTCCTGAGAAAACTCTAGTCATTTTCAGCTTTCGTGGCAAATAACATATTTCAATCAGTAACATTCCGACAGAGTTTTGACTAGTAGTGTGGTGACCAAATATAGTCATATACGTAGATAAGGAACCCGACCTGACATTCCTCATTTCTAGAAACCTACGCTAGTGACACTGTGCTCTGCTAACTTTCGTGCCTGGACAAATTTTATGGGACTTAAACAGACATCCGAAAAATAAGAACACCGAAGGAATCGTTCCCTGAGACAGAGAATTCAGTACGTCTTTTTGGAACTGGGGATTTCTTGGTCAATACTGCATTTACGGGTCTGTGTGAAGGTCCTAGAAAAAATTATGTTCCCAGAGGCAGCGATCAAAGCTGTAAGTATAAATGTGCGCCCGTGGCCACGGCTGAATGAATAGAGTGAACGCAGGTCTGAGTGTTATTTTACCGTTGTATTTTGGCACCTATTTGCTGTCATAACTTTCTTCATGCAAGTTTGTTTTTGCTAACTATATGTTCCCTTAAACTAGATTATGGTATCAGGTCTGTTCATACCTAAAAGGGGGAAGAATTTTTAGACTAAACCATATGTATCTGTGACTCTTTGGGGGCTATCACTTTCTTCTAACGGGACTGTGGGCTAACTCTCGAGGGAAGGTCATAACTGTGGGTCTATCAGTTCTTGTAGCATTCCTTGATTTCTTTATGACTTTGTGTATATGCCTTTTTTTATGTAATTTTATATGTTGTGACGTAAGTTTACTATGATAAATAAACTTAACAATAAATTAATCAGCGTGTTGGTCAGCTCGTTCTAAATATCTATATAATCATTGTTATAGTTTTCCCACGTCTGTGTGTCTACCTGTCGTCACTTGTATGTGAGTGCACGTGAGTGGTTAGATATATATATATATATATATATATATATATATATATATATATATATATATATATATATATATATATATGTTTAGACTGTCTGACTCCTCGAAATCTGTCGTAGAAGATAGGTGAGAGAGAGAAGATTTCTCGATCTCAGAGACAGCCTCTTGATCACATTCTACTATCTCACCCGTGGAAATCTATTGCTATTACTACTTCTCACTGTGACTACCACTTATTCTAATCTATTCAGAAGGGACCAACCCAAGTCTTAATTCTCCTATCAAAAATCTACGACAAATGCCACAAAATTAGAAAATACAATTTTATATACTCAGAGAAACGAAAAAAAAAAACTTCAACAAACATGGACAAGTCAATTAAGGAAAATAAAACACAGCCATCCAAGACAGGGGAAGGTGCTCTCGCAGTTGAATGATCTGGATTTTGCTGATGACTTGGCTCTTCTGTCCCTTGACCGTAATCAGATGCAGGACAAATTGAAAACACTCGATGAGAGGTCACAGCAATTGGGTCTGAAAATGCACAGGGAAAAGACAAACATAATGCAAATAAATGCAGGTAATGAAAACAGGGTTGAACTTGAAGAAGCACCAATACAAGATGTAGAATCGAACACATATCTTGGCAGCAATATAGACAAAGTTGGAGGGACAGACAAGGTTACCAACGTGGAACTGACGACAAGAACTAGACAAATGCCAGTGGAACAAGAGATGAGAAGAAGACGATGGCGATGGATATGACATACACTGAGGAAACCTGTTCATAGCATTACAAGGCAGTCCTTGTTCTGGAACCCCCATGGCTAGAGAGGCAGAGATAGACCAAGAAACACATGGAGAAGAGAGCTGGAAACAGAGGTGAAAATGATAAGGAGAACGTGGAAAGAACATGAGATGATGGCACATGACAGGAGGACTTTGCATGAGTTTTTTGAAGGCCTATGCTCCTTTGGGAGTGGAGGGTTATGAATGAATGAATGAATACAGGGCCATTAACGTTCATGTCTGCATAAACACAGCAGTAACGGTGCTTTCCTCACCTCTTCGTTCAGTCTGTCTGATAATGGTCCGCGATATGATTTTTTATTACTCAACCGGACAACATCGTTAAAATACTTCCTGGTTAATAATAAACAGCTGGCATATATATGAATCAACACATTCCCTGTATGCAGACACACTGGCGGACATAAGAACATCAGGACAAATTCAGATGGCGCAGCCCCTCTCGCTGGCAACACTTCCCAAAATCAACTGCCCAAAATCTTACAATATTTTCAGTCCTGTTCACGACCTGCATTCTTCTCACGGACGTAACCAAAACTCGCTCTCGGGCATAACAACACAGACTATACACTAACTTTATGACATTCTATTCTAGCAACTCTCTTGTTGAACACCGCAGCGTTTCAAAATAATGAATATATTGCGGTGTGCAAAAAGAGGTGCAACAAGGACATAGTCAGTTAGCAGAGAGGTATGCTTCACTTCCACTGCCCATTGTACGACTTTCTATATAGTTAATAGATATGGTTTGGAAACTAACACTGGAGTTGTGGTGTCGAATATTTCACTTATGTGGTTTGCATAGCTGCTAGATGTAGTATTCGCTCTAGTCATAACAGAAAACAAGTCTTGGGACCCCTAACCCTGGTTATATGTATGTAGAGTTTCATGATACTAGCTTTATAGTTTTATGGTCATTTCTTGCTGTAGGAAAAGAATAGATCTAGACCTTAGATGGACGGTCACCTTCTGGAATAAAAAGTGGTCACGATATCAGATCTGTTGATCAAATGAATGTTTGTATCCCTTACGATCTGCTTAATTTGGTGATTTGTATCTTTCTTCCATTCTTTCATCCCGTCACCTCTACTGTATGTTTATTTCCATCTTTCAAAACAGCTGCTGAATTCAACATTAACTTCATTTGGGACACTTTTCTCATACTTGCAAGTGGTTTGCCTTCATTCAGAGGATGGTACAGGTTGTATATACAAATGTTTCATTTCGATTATTATGTTGACCCCAAATATTAATAACTGACTGCTTGTACATTCACATATTTTCTGCTTGAAACTGAGTTGTATATAAGCATGAGCACATCTCTTTTGTGACTTTTTCCTTTGAAGTTGAAAAAGCCTCCAATAATCTGAGATTGTTGTTAAGGTGTGTCTATTTGCTCCCTATGGAGCGTAGAAGCATACCACAGAGCAAGCATATTCTCATGCAGCAGTAATTCATGTAGCAATTTGTGTCATGTGATGAGGATGTTAGTCCTGTACACAACTTCACATTAGTCACTAATTACAATGTGCCTAGTAGTGCAATGTCATCTGCATATTCTAGATCTTCCAATGTAGAAAATGTAATCCATCATATTCCTCTTGGACTGCCCTCTGTTGTCTGGCGCATCACCCAATCTATGACTGTTAAAAATAGAGTGGTTGATAAGGGGCATCCCTGTCTTCACCTCAAAGATTAGGTTGCTCTGCCCAACACTACACGTAAAGTTGGCATAGAGGCTTTTTATGATTGACACTATGCAGCTTGGAATTCCATAAGCCCTCAGTATTTTCCACAAACTGTCCCTATGTATGCTGTAAAAAGCCTTTTCAAAATCAACGAAATTAATGTACAGATGTCTTTGCCATTCTGAGCACTGCTCTATGATGTTCCTGAGAGAGAATATATGATCTACACATCTTCTGTTCTTTCTAAATCCTGCTTGTTTTTTCCTCAGTTTGTGGTCTACAGGGAAAAAACGGATAGACTTAATAAGTTTAGCCAGCAGGTGGGCTTGAACATCAATCTAAAGAAGTCAGAGGTCATGACGCTCAATGTGAGCAACCCTGAGCCCATATCAGTAAGGAATCAGCAACTGGTACAGACACCTTCACATACGTAGGATGCATAGCAACACCAGACGGCAGGCAAAGACATCAACATCAGAATGAATAAGGCAAGAACAGCCTTTTTTAGCCTAAACAACATCTGGAAGTCCTCTCAATACAGCACAAGCACAAAATTAAGATTATATCAGAGCTGTGTGCTTTCTGTGCTTCTCTATGGTGCGGAATGCTGGAGAGTTACAGAGAAGGAAATGTCGAAATTGTCTTCTTTTCATACAACATGGAGCCGAGGTAGCATAGTGGTTAGTGCACTGGCTTCCTAGCGCAGTGGTCTATGGTTCGATCCCCAGATGAGGCGGAAAAATTTTTAGGCCACAAACGGCTCCTGGGTCGACCCAGCCCCAAATGGGTACCAGAGCTACTCTGGGAAGGTTAAGGCGGCCGGCGTGATGCCGACCACATCACCCCTCGTGTGCCGACGGTCAAGATAATATGGGCCTAACACCATATTCCCAATATGCCTCAATGGGCGTGTAACGGGTTCCATACAACATGCCAAAGAAAAATTCACCGAATCTTTTGGCCGAATATCATTACCAACCAAGATCTAATTACTCGGAGCAAGCAAAAGGACATGCACACCATCATAGCTGGCAGACGCTGGAGCTGGGTTGGCCATGTCCTCAGAAGAGACCCCGATGCCATCACAAGAACAGCTATGCTATGGACACCTGAAGGAAAACGAAAGAGAGGCCGACCAAAAACAACCTGGCGGAGGACTGTGGAGGCTGAGATGCAAAGAATGAACCAGAGTTGGGGCACTGTACGAAGGATGGCCGCCGACCGAGCAAAGTGGAATCAATTTGTTGTTGCCCTTCAAGACGCCACTAGGCGTAATGGCCACTGACTGCTTTGACGGTCGGCGGCTAAGGATCAAAGAAGAAGAAGACAATGTGCCTGAGGAAACAGTAGCCCTATTCTGTCTTATCTCGTCAGAAGTTCCGGGAACCCCACAGGATATTTATTAAAAATACACAAGTAATAATTATCTACTGACCAGATACAACCTATAAATAGATCTTCTAGCAGTTGAACGTGAATAAAGAAAGGACGGATAAATAACAAAACATTTCCCCAAACTGATTTTATATTTTTGGAAGTACTATGGACTACTTTGCTTTATAATAACTATGAGAAGAATATGTAACCTTAACATTCCTGAAACACGGTTTCTCTGCTAGATTTGTTCTCAATCCTTGAAATTTATTATACATTTTTTTGTTTCAGAAACAAAAAAAAATCATAAGAAAGTCAGAGAAGACAATCCCATAACCAAAAAAAAATGTATCGCAAGAAAATGTGTACAGCAACCGGAATTATCAATCCTCCACTAAAGAGGCTAGAGTATTTTGGTCTTCATTTTTTTCAAATTAATATATCATTTAGACATATATATATATATATATATATATATATATATATATATATATATATATATATATATATATATATATATATATATATATATATATATATATATATATATATATATCCCAAGTTATGAGGAACAGCAAGACTTTGAATGAAATCAAAGAAGTTGTAAGGAACAGTCCTGAAGTAAATCAACAAGTATGGACTGTATAACAGCAGAAGCACTGAATTTGACACATCATCAAACAACAACAGAGTAGGGCCCAATTTGGATCATGAAAAGAAAAGGATGTACTGATGCTTACGACAGTTAAGTGAAAGAACAATCAAATATGACATTTAACTAAAACATAATATTTATAGACCAGGAAAAGGTATTCATTAGAAGACTACAGAATAAAGGGGCACCTATTAGACAGGGTGAGCGCTCTGTAACATACACGTAAATGTGTAGTAAGAACAAATGATGAATTCACAGATGCATGTGATTTAAGCATGAGAGTCTGACAGGGCTATGGGCTATTACTATTGCTGTTCAATATTAATATCAACAAAATAACATTAGTAGCACACCTAAATGCAAACCCAGAAAATGAAGTAAACCAATAAAGTTAATTTTCTGTCTCTCTATATAATGTACTTGTTGTGGGATGCAATTCTTAATATTTTTTTTTTTCTGGTGTAATAATTTCTAATTCTGTCTCTTCTGGTGACATTAATGGCTTATCATAAGCATCTCGTCTCACAGGATGTGGTTTTCCTGTCATGCTTTTTATCAGAGACCATATTGATACTAATAGAATATATTATTTATTAGCTGTCTTTTAGTTTCCATTCTGATATTTTTATATTTGAGGAGTAATGATAGGAGTGTTGGTAAATCACTGCACTGGCCTTTTGAAGTCTTTGTTTATTCTTTGTCAAGTCTTTCTTTTTTTCTGTAAAATGCTTCTTTGGCATTTGTTCTTCTTCTCCTTCTTCTTCTTCTTCGTTCGTCCTGAAAAGGACGTTGGTTGCATTGTGTCCTTTTACAGCGAAGCTGCGATATTTGCGCCTTTCGGCCAACACATCCTACTTCAGCAAGCATTTTTGGGACCGGGTCAGCCTTCCCTTCTTTGGCATTTGAACTCTGGAATCTGTTGTTCTTGATATGTATGTTAAGATGGCCCTTGATGTTCATAATTTTTATGTGTTGATGATGCCCACGTTGCAATCTTTTCATAACAGAATCATGTTTTCAAAGTTTTATTTTTAAAAATATTCTGTACCTTTCTAAATTCTTTTCTAAATATTCAGAGTTTCTCTGAGTGTATACAATTGTATTTTCTAATTTTGTTGCATTTGAAAGCAAATATAAACTTTATAAAATCTGTTTTGTTATCATTATCATTATTTTCGGTTGCTTGCTTGCTTAGATCCCCATAGGGTGCGAGTAACTAGACTCTTTTACCCTTTATGGCGGTGGCGCAGCCACCGCCAGGCCTCTACACAAGGTCCGTGTTACCACACGGCCAGGAAGCCCCTCAGCAACCTGCCGTGCATCTACACGGTACCAGACGATTGGGGTTGGTTTTGGGCTTTTTTTCACCCCAGGGAGCATCCTAGACTCGTGACAGGTTACACCAGGCCCACTCTGGCGTGTGTGTTCTGTCCCAAGGTTTGATAACTCTCTACCCTGCAAAGGGGGTATAACTCCGAAGACAGTGGTGACTGGCAGAGAGGCCAGTTACTAGTGGGCTTTGTTGCAACCCCAGGGAACCTCTTGTCGGGTAGCGAGGGTGCAATGCCACGAGTAAAGAAGTTCTCTACCCTGCAAAGGGGGTTATATCTCCGAGACAAGACGTATCGACGGATCTGCGCAACCAGCGCCGAGCCTCTACCACTGCCGAGCTGCATTACCAAGAAGAAACAAGCTCTGGCCCACCTGAACTGGGAGGACCCGGCAACCGGGGCCACACACAGTCTCGATAGGACATTGCTTTGTTCATTAATGGCGTAGCAGCGACCGATCCTCTACCACTGTCGAATGACGTTATCTAGACGGACACAGACACATAGCACTGCCTCTACTTTACTGGGAGGACCCGGAAGCCGGGACCACACACAGTCTTGAGAGGACAGATCGCTTGGAGGGGGATGAGGGAACTTGCCCCACTTATTTTCAGTTAAATGCTTTCAATAATCTTAGCAGTTGATCAGCCTTTACTAAGTACACACTTTTACACGATTTCTCTATTGGATATCTTTTATGTTAATGACATTATAATCAGTTTGATCAGTTTGCTGTCAGTCACATTACAAAGACTTCCACCACATAGTTGTATTATCAACTATTAAGGTTTCAATACAAAACATAAAGACAAACAGTAGTCTTTTATATTCTTAGTTTCCATTCATGAACGCCCTTTTAGCGTTTATATGTCACTTGAAAACAAATGCTCATCATAACCATGGGGTTATAACATTGAGGAAATTTTGCTGTAATTTGTTTAAAATTTTTTTTTTTTAAACAGCCACATATTATCCAAACCTTGTTTAACAATTTTTTTAAGAAAAAAAAGCACACATGGAAATGAAGAAACGATTAAGCTGTAAATATTAACTTACAGAAATCAACACACTCTTTTATATCCTTGTACATGCTTTCTCGAAGTAACGTGCTGTTTTGATTCTTACATTTCCTTATGGCATGATAATAATCTGCATAAGCTGTGTTAAATGTCATGAAGATGGTTTTTGAACCCAAGGCACAGTCCTCTTCAAATGTTTTGTTGTCAGGTATTTGATCTATGATAAATAAAACGAAACATGCGTTTCCATTTGATAATATATAAAATGCATCATGTAATGTAGTATATAATTTGCCAATAAGAACAGTACAGCATGTGAATAGTATTAACAGTTAATATGAAAACAGTGTGATAAAAATAAATGTAATTATGACAAGACATCGCATGTTATTATAATAACTCTGAAAAGAGATTAAACAGTTGTAAGTATTTGCCTCTGAAATAATAAGGACGCATTAATTATTATAATAAGCTACAGCAACAGTTTTTACAGTCTTCAAATTATACAGATTCCTTAATTTCAATATATTATAAATACGATTTGGAAATAGTTTCTAAGAAACGTTATCATTAATAAACATTTTTGCTTGATAATGCTAAACACAGCAGTATGAAGAATCACATGAAATACAAAATATTATCAATGTGATTGTCGATGCAAAGCACCTTGCCATCTATGAATCTGGCATATAATTGATGGTATGTATGTATGTGCATGCCCCATATAGTTCGCAGTGGTAGCTGAGGAGACAAAAATAGAATAGACCTACTTTATTTTCAGGTATTTTGTAAGTGGTGACTCAATATGAGGTTGTGGATGATGCTTGCAATCTTATCATTTAAAACTAATTTCTACAGAAACCACTGCTATATACAAGAACGCGTTAACAGAACTAACAGAAAAGTATTACAACTACACCGTCACACGTCACAGAAAAGTATTGCAACTACACCGTCACACGTCACAAAAAAGGAATATTTGTACAAAAGATCAATTTAGCCATTCTAAAAGCAGCACTGGAAACATTTCTTCAAGCAGCCATTAAACAAAAAAAAAAAAAAAAAAAAAAACTATAAACCATACTGGATGAAGAAGCTGGGATGTTGTGACGTTTCACCTTCTCACCAACTCTTTCTTTGTCTAAAATTTATACTTCTTCAGATATTCTTGTATTATCTCTAGAAATAATACTTGTTTTTTTTCTTCAGAATTTCCTTCAGTCTTTTAATGAATTTTTTGGAAGCCGCGCTGGTGTAATGGTTAAGACGTTGCTCTAGCGACCAGGTTTTCAAGGTTCAAGCCTGGGGGCCGGCATTTGTAGGAGTGTCATCGACCGGCAATTTGACTGTATAACCTGAACGGTGCCTGCAGATAAACCCTCTGTGGATGGGAAGGAGCGAAGCTCCTGACCGGGTTGGAAGGAAAGTCCACTGGCTCCCCAGCCTCGCAATGACGTGTCATTGGTCTAAAAAGGGCTGGAAAGCTCGAGTGCCGCTGGTTAGAGGAAAAACAAAATGTTTTTTTTTTTTTTTTTTTTTTTTGAAGACGAAGTATCGCGTTCAACTCTTGATTAAGATATATAGTGCGGTAAATTCAAGATAATAAAATCTGATTTTCGATATCAAAATATAGTATCTTCTCCCCCTTCCACTCGGTCCAAATATAATAAATCATAACGGTAAAATTGTTTGTTTGTGTCCTCCCCTTTCACAGAAGAAAGAAACAATTAAAAACAAAAACATACAAACAAGAACAACAACAAGAAAAGAAAAGAAAGTTAAAATCTCTTATAACTGCCCTGTTGTTGACAAGGTGAAAAGGGGGTGAGGGAGATTTTAACTTTCTTTGCTGGCTTTGTTTTCCATAGTTTCCATACCAGTATTTTTATCCTTCAAGTCTTCTCTCCATGAGCAATAGCTACCCAGCGATTTCTCGCGAGGCAAGGGCAGATTAAATTTATTCCCTCTGTTTCTGAAGACTTTTGCATTCAGAATTTACATTTTCACTAAGTCAGGGGTCCGGCAAGCAGAAAGGTGAATAAATGCAATTGATCGATGGTAATCATTTGGTCTGGACGCTCGTAAGTCCAAAGAAAGTAGAGCGGATCTGGATTTTACAAAATTGTGAATGTGAATGGGCCGATAAAAAATCAACCTGTTACTATATGCGAAGGTAAAGAATTTGGGTGGGTTAATCCCAAGAAACTACTTCCAACAAAACTGTGATTTTTTTGTGTGCGTTTGTTGTTTGAAGTAATGAGGCCAAGAAAAAGGTCAGAGCCCCCCCACCTCCCCCTTGAAGGTAAGCAGAAAATTAATTCCAGTAAGGAAATTTTAAAGGCATTGCAATCTTTAACTATATAAAATTGGCGTTTGGCGTCCACGAATGCCCACCGGCAGTTTTGGGGGGGGCGTGGGGGGGTGGGGTGGAGGGGGGGGGGGGGGGGGGGGGGGGGTGGGGGTGGGGTGGGGGGGGGGGGTGGTGTGGTGTTGTGGGTGGTGGGGGGGGGGGGGGGGGGGGGGGGGGGGGGGTGGGGTGTGGTGGGGGGGGGGTGGGGGGTGTTGTTGGGTGTGGGGGGGGTATGGGGGGGGGGGGTGTGGTGGGAGAGGGGGTAAAGTCAAATCTTTTCAAAAGCTCTATTTCAGTTTACCGTCTGAGCGGGGTGAAAGATGGAATCTCTCTAATTATTGTTTCGATATATATGTGTGATAAACACAGTGGCGAAACCTGGTAATATGCGAAGGCTGATAGGGCGTGCTAGCTAGCTTAAAAATGAAGTTATGTAACGAACCTACTATTTCTCTAACTTAATAAAACGTTCCCTACTGAGTTTAGTACTCTTTCTATCCCCCTCTTGTAATTTAAAAACCAACTATATGTCCAAATTACGCAAAATATTGAAACGATAGAGTTTATTCAGGGGAGTAAATGTCAATTAAATCTAATAATTCTTCGAAAAATACGAGCAAATGAAAGAAATACTAAATTAACATAACCATTACAACAAGAAAGCTCACAGTCGGCCCAGCTGTATAGATCTGCAATTTGGTATGGTCGTGACGTTTGTAAAAACTCAATTGGTTATTTCCCGTTTCCGGACAACTAAGGAAAAGTAAATAATTATCACAACGTAAAACATAAACACTCTGTACGGTACACATTGAGACACACATCTTTCTTCATAAATTCAGAAGCTCGATTTTTATACCACTTTCGATGAGCTGCAAGAATAAGACCACCACACCTGTACCATACCGCACGACAAGGATTTGATTTCGTATTGTACTTGAAAGTAAAACCTGATCTGACCATATCCCGCGAGATTGTGAGGTAATCCGTCCCCGAACACAGAAAATCAAATGACACAACTTCTACATGTACATGAATCCGAAAGAGGACATTACTCAAACACCGCATGTGCAAATTAAGGCATAGCATAGTTGAGCTGGGAATAAACGCCTTGTTGGTGCGTTGTCTGGTGCTTTGAGAATTATATACCTTATCCCAGAAAACTTTAGATTTATCGGGGCGAATTGTGAACCAATAGCCAATAAAAAACATCCAATCCAATAAAAATACTAAAAAACAAAAAACTGGCGAATTGTAACCAAGGCCCATAAAAACAGACCATGCACTATAAATTCGGCGGACTGGGAAACTGAAACTAGAATAACACGATATATTCATTTGATGCGGAGGGTAAAATCCGTTATTCTTAGATGGCGCGGCGTATCTTAAGTGTATATCCCTAGTGCCTGATAGCTTGCAGGGTTAAATATCCTGATTGCGGATTAGGTCTTCCGAAATAGACAATACGTTAGCTAAAAGGAAATAATTTCATTAATGAATGAAATAAATGGTAATTAGAAATTAATAAAAAATTTATTAGGTGATTTCCATACGGGTGTGCATAGGCGTGGATGGTATGCGCAGCACGCACACAAGCACAACAAAGTATAATGAGACGAATTACGACGCCTAGACCGCCCCTGATTGTAGACATGATATATAATTTAATGTTTATCCACTACCTGCTATTATCAGGATGTTTCAAATGTTTATCTACTTTATAAAATCATTTTCCTTATGAATGTTGCCATCTTAACATATGAAGTTACCCTGGTTTCAGTTGTCAAATTTGGTTAAAAAGTTGTAAGTAGTTTACTTTATATAGTAATTATAAGAATTTGATTCTTAAAGTATGAAAACTAAAGAACCATTTTAACATTAAAAAGAAATAATAAGTGAAGAAGACATACATAAATAGCAGCTAGTGTTTTTAAAAACTTAAATATTTAATTCATGGTTTACAAAACAGTGGACGTATTCTCTATGATCTGTGCGTTGCTTCTGCTCACACCTAGCCCGAAGGAAAAATGAAAAATTTAATTTATTATTCTATAAAATAATTCTTCTTCTAACGTTCTGCTTTCGGACCGCATCGCATCAGGATAACGATTTTTCCCGCTTAAAATCTACGAGTATTCTAGTTCAGTTTCCCAAAAAAAAAGATCGCTTTTTAGAAGCATTGTTTATTGAGGTTGGTGTACAATCGCGCCGAAGTTCATCTGTTAATTCCGCCACGAATGCGTGCTGTCCCCTTTCGGATTCACGTCTGAAGATTGTTTGTGTGGATTCTGGATATGGCCAGAAACGTCAATACAATACGACCATGCCTGTAGCGGTGTGTCTTGCAGCTCACCACATACCTGGGGGGGGTGTCCAACACGTGTGTAG